>SOPF01026070.1:18953-35723 GCA_012979155.1 Hypericum perforatum
ATTATATAAATGTATAAATATAATAAATAAATAACATTTGCGTGCATACTCTTTCGTCTACCTCCTCTAAACCCATTAAGCCCAAAACCAAAGCCCGGCCCAGGTTCCTCCCCTCTTCTGAAATACAAAATATTTCCAGTTTAAACCTAAAAGTGTAAGGTTCGATTCCCTTTTGTTTAGTTAATTGCTCTTGGAATCACATAAATAAGGTAAAATTGCCCTCCCGTCCCTCTCCTTTGCTTAAATTATTATTTTTTTCCTTACTGTTTCAAAAATGATGATTTCTTCCTCCAGATTTGATTTAATAGCACTCTAAGGTCCCTGGTGCCGGAATCGGAAAAAAACTCCGACGACCGGAGACCTAAAATGACCAAATTGCCCCTCCCTCTTCCTCCATATCGACGTGTAGAACCGGAGAAGGAAGAGAAGTTAGAGAAGGAAGATGAATAGAGGGAGAGGGAGGGCCAATTTGGTCATTTCAGGTCTCCGGTCACCGGAGTTTTTTTCCGATTCCGGCATCAGGGACCTTAGAGTGCTATTAAATCAAATCTGGAGGACGAAATCATCATTTTTGAAACAGTAGGAAAAAAATAGTAATTTAAGCAAAGGAGAGGGACTGGAGGGCAATTTACTCACATAAATATCCTCCAATATTTAAACTAGCAGAAAGAGCTACTTAATATTCCTGTCAAAATTTGACGTGTTGTATTCTCGTAACTTTAATGTAAAGTTTTTGGTCAGATTTAATAAATATCCGTCCTTGTTATCGTGCAACCATATAAATCCCATTAAAATGGTGAAAATACAACCACCCAAAAACAAGACTGGCCATTGACACCCTTCCTTACATCATAGAACATCAACGTATTCCAAAGTTTAATTACAACTATTATCTAACTCAAAAATTAAAAGATAATGAGGTAGGATAATAATGAACACTGAACAAGTTTGTACCATATTGAAGTTTTCATATTGAAACCAATCTCAAAACAACGAGTTCATATATATTTTTGGTATTTATAATCAAACTCAACAATTTAAAAACTACCACCCAATTAATTATGTTTGCATCTTTTGAAAGCATAAAATATTTTCGAAAGCAGTGGAAAATCGTTATCTTTGTTTTTTATTTATTTTTTGTGAAATTGTAATATTAAACAGAGAAGAGAGTGCAGGATGCGCAGCAAGCGGCCTCCCTCCCGTTTATACCGTGTTTGGAATCCCTACATTTCGCTCGGATGATTATATTCTTATATATATTAAATATAATATTCCTACATTTTGGAAAAAAATCGTGATATATCAAGTTGGAGGCAAGAGATAAGCAGCTTTTAATACTTTGAATTAGGCCAGGACTCATGTATAACAAGCAACCAACAATTTAAAATGTAAATATCGCATGACGGCGACAAGAAAACCAAACATTCGGCAGAAAAGATGGAGCAGGGTAATTCCATATTTACAGTTCAGGGTCGATGATAATATCCGGTTCCATCTTAGGCGCGGAGTAGTAGATAATATCCTGAAAATTGATCGACGGGTACCTAATCATTTCAGGGTCAGCGTCCTCCCTGTCCAGACACCCTCCTCCCTCAGAGCAATCTCTTACAAGACAGCTTCACATGGGATTTATCTACACTAGGCAAGACCAAAGTCTCCAAGTCTTCCATTACGCTCCGCATCCAACAGCACATTCCCCGCTTTTATGTCTCGATGGATCACAGTTTGTTCCCATTCTTTGTGCCGATAAAGAAGGCCCGAAGCAACGCCTTTGATAATCCTGTACCTTTGCTCCCAATTGAGAATAGTCTTGGGGCCATCGAAGAGGTACTAGTCCAAACTCACCCCAGCAAATGAACCAAATTTCTATGACGAAGACGGCCAACACTAGCAATCTCAGACACAAACTCCCTCAAACCTTGTTTAGATTCGTGAGAGGCGCTTCACCGCCACTTGAGTATTAGTACAAGAAAGAGTCCCCTTATATACTTTGCCAAATCCCCGAATCCGAGCAGCTCTTTATCCCTAAAACCTTTTGGAGCCCTTTTGAGTTCATCATAAAAGAACCCGCCAGGGCCAACCTGAAGCTCACAGGCCGCAATCACATCAGCATTCTTAGCCCTTCGGACCATATAAGTAGCCACTCCAAGAGCCAAAATGAACAGAACAACACTTGAAACCGATGCCCCAACCACCAACCTGGTCATATCCTTGTTCTGCATTGGAAGAGAAGGAAGCGCAGTGAGTGACAACGACTGAGCTTCGACCCGGTGGCCGCCCAGAGTTTCATTGGGTTGTTTCATGTCTCCTTGAGAAATTGGATGATGAACGGTTTGGTTGTATGCATTAAGTTATTAAGCTAATAATGTAGTAATCTACCCCTCAATTCCCTCAATTTCCTCGATTGAATCTCAATTCACACAAGCAATTCAATCTTAAACCAATTGAGCTAGAACACGAATAATTGAGAAGCGGAAAAACTCAAATCTTTGTTAACATCTTGCATCCTTTTATAGACCAAGGATTTAACAAGGGAGAGATTCCTAATCAATCTCCAATTCCTACTCTTAAACATAAAAGAAATCCTAATCGAAATCGGAAAAGCTAACGAGTTCCAATCGAACTCAAACTCCTATAATCCAGCACAATTTGCCTTGGATTAGGACATCTAGAAAAGGAAACTAAGCAATCAAACTTCTACTTCACTAATTACAGCTTAATTGAGCTTGATCAAATCCAATCGAGCTCCAATTGAAGGTTTGTCGATGCCAATCCAGCTGCAGAATTGATCACCACCTTCAACACTCCTCCTTGATCAATGCTTGCAGACTCCTAAAGCACTCCTTAATTCTTCAAATCGACTTATTGGGAGCGGCTTTGTAAACACATCTGCAATTTGATCTTTAGTTGGACAATAGACCAAATTAACTTCACCATTTTTCTGCACTTCTCGAAGAAAATACAGCTTGATGTTGAAGTGCTTGGTCTTCCCATGAAACACCGAGTTATTGCTGATTGCTATAGCAGACATGGTGTCAACTAAAATCTTCGTGCTTCCTTCTTGATCAACATGCAAATCAACTAGCAATTTCCTCAACCAAATCGTCTGATTCACAGCAGCAGTTGCTGCAATGAACTCAGCTTCAGCAGTTGATTGAGCTACAATCTCTTGCTTCTTGGAACTCCATGAGAACATTCCTGAGCCAAGAGTGAAGCAATACCCTGAGGTACTCTTCATATCATCAGAACCAGCCCAATCACTATCAGAAAAACTATGAAAATCGAGCTCAAGTTTGGACTTGAACTGAACTCCATAATCAATGGTTCCCTTCACATATCTTAGCACTCTCTTTGCAGTTTTAAAGTGCTCTTCACTCGGATCATGCAGAAATCTTGAGAGAACACTTACAGCCTGCAATATATCAGGTCTTGAAGCTGTCAAGTACATCAAACAACCGATCAAGCTCCTATATCTGTGCTCATCAGTCTTTTCAGCTCCATCTTCCTTGCACAACTTCTCTTTCTGATTCATTGGAGTGCTAATCTCCTTGCAATTCTCCATATTGAACTTCTTCAAGATCTCTCCAGCATACTTCTTTTGACAGATGAAGATACCTTGCTCATCTTGCTTCACCTCCATGCCAAGAAAGAAGGACATCAGTCCCAAATCTGTCATCTGAAAAACTTGCATCATCTCCTCCTTGAATTGATCAATTAAGATCTCATTGCTTCCAGTCACTAGCAAATCATTAACATAAACAGAGACGATCAAAATTCCAGATTTATTCTTCTTGACATAAAGTGTGTGTTCACTTGGACTTCGATTAAAACTAGCATTGATTAAATGATCATCAATCCTTGTGTACCAAGCTTTTGGAGCTTGCTTTAGCCCATACAAAGCCTTTTGCAGCAGATAGACTTTGTCCTCTTCTCCTTCTACAGCAAATCCTTCTGGTTGATCAATGAAGATCTCTTCTTCCAGAAATCCATTCAAGAAAGCAGACTTGACATCGAGTTGAAACACTTTCCAACCCTTTTGAGCTGCAAGAGCAAGGAGTAAACAAATTGTGTCGAGCCTCGCAACAGGGGCAAAAGTCTCACAGAAATCCACTCCATACTCTTGTGCATATCCCTTCACAACAAGTCTGGCTTTATGCTTATTGATTGAGCCATCAGCATTCAATTTAGTTCGAAACACCCACTTCACTCCAATTACTTTCTTGTGATCAGGTTTGGGAACTAATTTCCAAGTTTGATTCAGCTCAATCATGCGAATCTCCTCCTGCATTGCAGCCATCCAATTTGAATCTTTTCTAGCTGATTCGAAGTTTGGAGGCTCCAAAACAGCTACATTGCCTCTTTCATAGATCTCTGCAAGTGATCTAGTACCTCTGACTGGAACATCATCAACATCCTCTTCGATTGAAGGCAGAGGATCTATATTTTCACTCCAATTCCACTGCTGATCTTCAACGAATTTTACATCTCTACTGATGATGATCTTGTCAGTCTCAGGTTGATAAATTCTAAAAGCTTTAGACACCAAGCTATACCCCATAAAGATCCCAGCTTCAGCTTTCCTATCAAGCTTGTCTCTCTTCACACTTGGAACACTTGTGAAGCATATACAGCCAAACACCTTCAGATTTTGAACTGTTGGCTTATATCCATACCAAGCTTGAAAGGGTGTCTTGCCTTCTAAGGCCCTTGTAGGCAGTCTATTTAGCAAGAACACAGCTGTATTTGCAGCCTCAGCCCAGAACTTCTTTGGTAGCTCCTTGTCATGAAGCATGCACCTAACCATCTCCACTATGGTTCGATTTTTCCTTTCACTCACTCCATTTTGCTGTGGAGTGTATGGTGCAGTCAATTGATGCTCAATTCCAGCTTCCTCACAGAAGGAATCGAATCTGGAAGAGGTGTATTCCTTCCCATTGTCAGATCTTACAGTTTGGATCTTGGAATTAGTTTGGTTTTCAACCATTGCTTTAAATTTCCAAAAGATCTCAGCAACTTCTGACTTGAACTTCATGAAGTAGATCCAACACATTCTACTGAAGTCATTAATAAAGATAACAAAGTATCTACTTCCTCTCAGAGATGGTTCGGGAAGAGGACCACACACATCAGTGTGAATTAATTGCAACTTTCCTGATGCTCTACTGGTTGCTTGACCAAAGGAGTTTCGTGTTTCCTTCCCATATTGGCAGGCTTTGCAATTTGAAATCTCCTCCTCAAGACTTGGAATTCCAGTTGCTAACTCAAGCTTCTTCATCTGCAGGACAGCAGCATGATTAAAATGACCCAATCTCTTGTGCCAAAGTTCAGTGGTAGTCAATGTGTTCATAGGAGCAGCTTGCTCTTGCTCCATCAGATTCAAAGAAAAAGTCTTCCCTTTCATCTTGACTTGAAAGATTGTGACTCCTCCTTCATCTTTGATTAGACACTCCTTGTCTTTGAACTCAATTGAATAATTCTTCTCAAGTAATTGACCAACACTAAGCAAATTTTGGCTTATATTAGGTACATACAAGACATCTTGAATCAGCTTTGTTCCTTTGCAGCTTTCTACTGCAATTGTCCCCTTCCCTTTCACAGGAATCAACTCTCCATTCCCCACTTTAACTTACGAAATCACTGATCGATTGAGCTCTTTAAACAGTTCAATATCATTTGCCATATGATTTGTGCATCCACTGTCGATCAACCAAGTCTCATTCTCAGTGATTGTACTGCAACAGGAGGCCACGAACAGTTGATCATCCTTCTCATCTGCAACTTGAGCTTCTCCTTGCTGAGGAGAGTCTTTGATGCTGCAGATCCTTGCAATGTGACCCAGCTTGTTGCATTTGTTGCATCTTATATCCGGCCTTCTCCAGCATCGATATGGTAGGTGTCCCTGCTTTCCACAATGCGTACATGGTGGATAATCAGGCTTGTCTGTGCTCTCCTTCTTATTCTGAACTTGACCTTCAGAAGGCTTCTTCCCATTCTTCTTCTTCCCTTTATTACTCAATTGAGTTTTTGCTGGAAGAGCTCCTTCTGAAGTGCCTTCTAGCCTCATGGATCTTCTTTGTTCCTGAGCTTGAAAGGCATTCATCACCTCTGCCAAAGTGATTTTGTTCAGATCCTTTGAATTCTCCAGAGAGGCAATCGAAGATTCATATCTTTCTGGTATTGTAACCAGAATCTTTTGAACAATTCTTGAGTCTTCAAAATTAGTTCCGTACAACCTCACTTGATTCACAATGCAGAGAAGTCTATCAGCATACTCCTTAATTGTTTCTGATTCCTTCATCCTTTGTATCTCAAATTCTCTAATCAAATTCAGCACTCGCATTCCCTTGATCTTCTCATCTCCTTCATACTCTTTCTTGAGAAAATTCCAGATTGCCTTTGCTGATGTCAGAGACATGATCCTTGTGAAGATTGAACTTGAAACTGCGTTGAACAAGGTTGCCTTCGCCTTCAATTTTCTTTGCTTCCTCTTTGAGTGATACTTGATTTGAGCCAACGTGGGATTGTCAGGAAGTGGAGCAACAACGTAGTCCACCTCAAACGCATCCCACAAATTGCATGCTTCAAGATACGATTGCATCCTTATCGCCCAGACTTGGTAGTTGTCACCATCAAAAGTTGGTACCGCCATTGCAGAGAAACTGAACTCCGACATCTTCCTTGATCACAGGTCCCTCAAGATAACCAGCTCTTGATACCAATTTGTAGTAATCTACCCCTCAATTCCCTCAACTTCCTCGATTGAATCTCAATTCACACAAGCAATTCAATCTTAAACCAATTGAGCTAGAACACGAATAATTGAGAAGCGGAAAAACTCAAATCTTTATTAATATCTTGCATCCTTTTATAGACCAAGGATTTAACAAGGGAGAGATTCCTAATCAATCTCCAATTCCTACTCCTAAACATAAAAGAAATCCTAATCGAAATCGGAAAAGCTAACGAGTTCCAATCGAACTCAAACTCCTATAATCCAGCACAATTTGCCTTGGATTAGGACATCTAGAAAAGGAAACTAAGCAATCAAACTTCTACTTCACTAATTACAGCTTAATTGAGCTTGATCAAATTCAATCGAGCTCCAATTGAAGGTTTGTCGATGCCAATCCAGCTGCAGAATTGATCAACACCTTCAACAAATAAGCTCAAAATTGGAGGAAATTTAAACTTAAAATATGGACCACTTACCAAAATGGTTTGAATTGAAACTTTTTTAGAATAATAACGAAATTACTAGAATGTTCAATCAAGAATAATTTAAATTTATGTGACAAAAATCTCATATAAAGATTATCTAGAATAATTTCTAATAGGTCACACCAAATCAATTGTCTTTAGATGTATAATAAATTTATATGGCAATTTATTGAATCTAAAATTGTATTATAACCCCAAACTTTTACTAATTATTCTTGAATATTTCTATAAAAAATATTACTCAAATAGTAGAGTTTTAATATGAGAAACCTTTACCACTACAAATGATAGTTTGGTAAATTGGATAAATTGAATGTGCAAATATAGTAATGGTTATCTTAAATGCGTATCTTTCAAGAACGTGTTAGTAAAAAAATAGAACATTTCGAATACTTGTGAGTACTCGCAATATCATAAGTTTGAAACCCAGTTTGGTTATTGCGATTGCCGGTGACAATTGTGACTTTAGCGCCATCTCTTATAAGTCTGATGCATTCATTATAGTCTAGTTATGCATCACAATGCCCGTACAATCAAATAGAAAGTTCTGATGTTTCTCTACAATAGTGTTCTTTTTATTGTTTTGCTCATTGATAAAGATAATTTTTGTAGATTTGAAACATCAATGTCTATCACCAGATATTCAGTCCATGATTCCAATTTTTAATTTTTATATGTTTATTGGTGAGAAGTTCAAAGTGTATTTTTTTTTTATTTTGAAATATATTATACTTGTGAAATAGATGTTTGGACACTTAATTTTGATACATTGTGCAATATAATTGAAATGAACTTGGACTCATTTAACATTTTTATACTCAATCCAACTTATTCTATTTTTCACTTTTGAATTAATACATTATAAATTGATATAGTTGTGATCATTAATTGATTTATTGTCATTATAATATGATAATATGAACTGATTTGTTAAACAATCATGGTTCATTATTTTAGATACATAACAAATTTATATTCTTCATTTGATTTCTCTAATTTAATTAGAGTACCATTTAATTAGATTTCTATTTTCCACTTTTGATAATAATAACAATTGATAATATTGAAATTCACAAAATTATTAAAATTTCAGTGCCAATTACATTCAAGATATGTTAAGTACAGAAACTCGATGATGACTAGTTGTATGCATTAGATTTTATGCTAATGAGTTCAAAATTACAGAGAATTCATTAAGTTAAAATGTGGGTCATTTATAAAAAAAAAGTTCGTAAACCAAATTAGAACTTTTTTAGAATAATAACAAAGAGTATGGGGATGATCAATCAAGAACAATTTAAATTTGGGTGACAATAATCTCATATGAAGATTATTTAGAATATTTTTCAATAGCTCTCACCAAATCAGTTGTTTTTAGATTAATTATAAATTGACAGTATGGCAAATTATTGAATCCAAATGTGTATTTTAACCCAAAAGTTTTAATAATTATTCTTAAGCATTTTGTCCAAAAATATTACTCAAACACCAAAGTTATAATTTGAGAAACCTCTAATCATTTGTCAAATATTTTTAAAAATATGATACTTAAAATAAACATTTAATTATATAGCACTTTCCTCATTTGCAGTGCAAATGCCAATTTAGTAAATTGGATAATTGAATGTGAAAATATATTAACAGTTATTTCGAATGCATAAAAAATAATATTTTGAATACATACAAGCACTCGCAATATCATGAGTTTGAAACCCGGTTCTATTGCATGTGCGCCCAGTGAGGATTGTGACTTTAGCACCGTCTCCAATAAATGATAGTCGTGTTTTCTCACGTGGAACCATGAAAAATCCATAAGTTCCAGCTTTAATCTTGATCTGACATCCAATCATTCCAGAAGTTGGAGCAGCATCTATTGCCTTTTGAATGGTGGTAAAATTACATAGAATAAAAAAAATACATTAGACCACGACTCAAGATCTTAGACCACTATTTAAAACTATCTAAAAATAAAATTTGACCACCAACCATAGTTTGTTTAACTCAAATTTAAACTAATTAATTCAATAAAACTAGATATATCAAATAATTTGTGGACAAAAAAGGTCTATGAAACATAAATCCAAACTCTAAATTATCGGATTGGAGCAGAGAAGGTTAGAAAGCTTGGCCCTTTAAGTGCTGAGTGACGTTGGTGAGCTTGAGTAGGCCTTTGGACTCGGCCCCGCCATTGAGGTTAAGGTTTCCGGCGTGGAATCCGCAGAGGAAGAAGGGCCTCTTTTTTGGAGTAATTTTTTTTACTGAATTTATTGCAGAAAAAGTTTCACAGATCAGTGATTGTAATTCTGTAAGAGGGAATAAATTGAGTTTTATTAATGATGCAAGTATTTTTTTCAAAGGTTTAAGGATATAATTGTTGTATTTTCATCTTTATATACAAGAGTTTTACCCTCTATTTTAGATATAAAAAAGTCCAATGCCGGCTTTGGTTTGCATTATATATGGTATTCAAAAATTAAAAGTATTTAAAGATTGTAAAAAGTTGCTACATTCTTAATTTTTCAAATCGAACATTCTTTTTATTTTTTTAGTAAGTTAAGTATTTGATAATGACAAAAAATTATGTATTAGTACGGAGATATGGTTCATTTGTTTGTTTACAGATTTTTTTAGAAAAATCGTAATATATAATGCAATTAAAGACAATGTTGTTAAAGGTATAATTGTTTTGACCGTAATAGAGTCTAAAGCTGAGAATCACTCTCATACACGAATGATCGTGTATAATAATTAATGTATGAGTATGATCAAGAATATGCTAACCCAATTACTAGCTTCACTGAAAATGTGGTTGTGAGACTCTTCATTAAAAAATTAAACTTTGTTATAATAAACTCTTTGGTTGAAGTTGTCCCTGTCTCTTTTTCATGGAGCAAGCTTTCAGTCACTTACGGCGACTAAGCATCATCAGGTGCCCCAAAATTGAGAGTTGTTTCCATTTAATCTGGTAGAGAGACTTCAAAATCTTGAGCAACTAACGGTGAAGATTAGTTCAAGCTTGATTATTATTTTCGTGGTACACTGCCGAAGCTTACTATACTGAAGCTGAATGATCTGCCGCAATTGGAAAATATCAGCCGCGGAACAATAGGGTTTCCATGTCTTCCGAAGATATGCGTGGTCAATTGTGTTACTCCGATCGTCTTCTCTGGCAACTCCGAAGCATCTCATCAACCAAAAAGAGCCTTGTTGATATACCACTAAACATTTGTCATATGCTGTAATCAAATCCGTAAAATATTTTTCATAAGATAGTTTATCACATAAACCTCTCCTGAACTCTTTTCTGTAGTTACTATCTAGCCTTCGGTAATGAAAGTAAGTGCTCCTAATTTATAAGGAGTTGCTTCCTAACCGCTTTTCAACATCAGCTTTTTCGCTTTTATACGACTAACTAAGCAAAGCACTAGGTACGTTCAGCCTTAGACAAGCCAATCATTTAGATCTTTATCTATATTAACTATTTATTTAGTCCTAGTAAGAGAATGGTCAGAAGGCTCTCTATCTCAATTTGAGAAACAAATTCCAGAGATGAGTGAGATAGTTTTCGAAAGTAGACATCCAAAGCTATAACTTTTCATATACAGAGTTTCTCAAATTTGGAGTTTAAACATAGTTTTAAATACCGTTCTAGAGATCAACCCAGATTTTGCCTAAAATCTGGTTCTATTGGTCTTACCGGTTGAATCGGTGGTCAAACCAAAAAAATTTGACATAATTTTACCATATATATACGTATAAAAAATCTAATAACATCAAAATTCATTCCAAAATATTACATATCTAAGTATATTTTTAAGGAAATAAATAGAACATTTTAACATTTTTCTGTTAAATTGCGTTTGTGTTTCCTAAATGCTAATCACCTGGTACAAACATCTCACAAAATCAAACTTGAACCAAAAAAGCTTAGGTGAATGCATGAACCAAATGAAATTCGTAATAGCAAGAAGTTAGCCAAGCATGTGTTTTGATATTCTTTCTTCTGGATGAATCCAAATTGTACATCTTTCTTGAGCTCTTTAGCCAAGGTTCCTTATGAGTCTCTACCATAGATAGCCATAGAAGAAGATAGATTCTACATTTCTTTTGAGAAATAATTGTGCATCATTATCTAGGACTTACTAATGAAGTAAATTGCAAAAAGATTAACAGAAATTAGGTCATGACTAGTATTTAAACTCTCACAGCTCGAGCATTTTGTTGCCGATTATGATAATTAGACGGAACTAAAGGCTCACTGACTAAGTAGTCCAACAAAGGTTAAGGCGTGATGAATTTGTTGAAGATTGAGGAGCCTAATTCACCATGCAAGTCAGCCAATTCAGCCAATCCTGATCCTAATCGAATCAATTGAAGATTGGATCTGCTGCAATCGACTACGAATTGGCAAGCTCCTCAAGTGGGAGATTCGATTCAATCAATTCCCACATAATCTTCCCAAATTGATTGAGGATCCAGCTCCAAATTGATCGAGGGTTATTGTCCTATTAATCATCCTACTAATAGCTCTGATTTGCAGATTATAGACATTGAGCAAGCAACAAAGACTCCAATCGAAGCATCCAATGGAACCCGCATCATCGAGAATACCACTGTCGATTGTGTTCCTGATCAACACATCGAAACAGGTACAAATTCTCCCTTATCCTCTGATCTAGCTGATCCCTCCTCCATATCTGAACACACCACTGCTCAGTTTCAGGCCCGACCCCTCAAGAGTCGTGTCCAAAGATTTTTGTTAGCCAGCAGGGTAATTCAATATTTACAGTTCTGATAGAACTGGAATACATGATTTTCTTATTACGTACGAGCAAAAATATAAATATTACAAGAGTTACCTATGGAATCAACCGTCAAGAATACTAGCCGACTAAATAAGAACATGGATAATTACATTATACTCCAAATTCAGGGTCGATGATAATCCGCTTCATCCCTGTCCCTGATACGCCGTCCCGTCCCCTTCCTGCTTTCGATATGGGCAAGCAAAAAGGCGGCGGTGGAGCCTCTAAGACCGGCGTCCAGACAATCCAGCAGCTGCTGGTCCAGAGCGTCGTCTCGGTAAGAGAAGAAGCAAACGGTAAGCTCCAGACTAGAGGCGGGGCCCGCAACCCCAAATCCTTCTCAAGACTCGACCACCTCCGCGGCCTCGCCCTCTGGGAAGAAGTCCCGCTCTGTCCGCTTGGCGCGTTTTTGGGCCGCCAGTATGCGGTTGCGGCCGAGGCGCTCGGGGCCCCATCCGACACCAATCTTATCTCGTGCCAAAGGTTCGTAGTTACTTGTTTCTGTTATTTCTTATGGTCTTGTTTATACTTTGAACGAATTACGAATAGTGGGGGTTGATGGATGGTCGAACCATGCCGAATCGTGAGACGATACCCATATGGTTTTCTCGGGTATTCACCGGTAATGACTTATCTAGAGTCAAGCATTGTCGGGGTTTCGATTTTGTGTCTTCTAAAGTAAGTAGGAAGACTTACGGTCTAGTCACTTGACGCATGTGCTTTGCAGATGTGAAACAATTCTCCATCCTGGCGGGAACTGCACTGTGCGAGTTGAGAAGGTTAAACACAAGGGAAGGCGTAGGCCGAAGAAACCCATCAATAGACATACCAATTTGACACTTGTAAAAATGTGGTTTACAAGTGTCATTTTTGTTGGCATACCAATTTGAAGCGGGGAACATCAAGAGACCACATGAATGCAATTCTCCCGCCAAAGCACAAACCTGCTGAGTGGAAGCTTCAGAAAGCGGAGCTGCAAAGGGCGGAGCAAGCAGAACGAACTCAATGAACTCGACTGAGATGGCATTTCCAGTGATGTTCTCGGTTACCAAGTTGGCATTGCCATCAATAGCGGAAGACATGTCACCTGGGAAGCATCCGGCTAGTCATGCAACTTACACTCTCACGGCTGCGTCTCGGAATCTCAAACACAAAACCCAAACCAATCATCGGCACGATGGAGGCGGATCAGCAGCAGCAGATGGCGGTCGCCGCCCTGGTGGGCCCGGACGCCTGGCAGCAGGTAATGACAAAAAATTTGGGATGGTTTTGGTAACTCGTGCTTAGTTGTTGTTGAGGATGAGATTGAATATCGAAAAATTGTTGTTAATGGTGATCCAAGTTGGGATGGGATTTAAACTTTGCTTCTTGTTTGTTCGTGAGTCCGATTGTCCGATACCTATTTTTGTGCTTGTTTGTTCGTGTTACGAACATTGGAATGGATTGGTTACTGTTTTGGGGATTTGGTAGCTGAATTGTTGTGGTGAATGATACAGGTGATGACGACTATGACCGACGACAAGAAATTCAGCGATCTGGAGGTAGTTGCTACCGTACATGCTACACTGTATGTCTGCTTGCCTCGTCATTACGATGATCTGAGAAACATGGTGCCAGGTACGGCCCAGTATGAGCAGAAGGTAAAGATGATCGATTATCTTAAAGAGAAAATAAATCAGATCACTTTGCGATTCCAGAGGTACAAAGGAGATATACCCAATACTTTGTCCACGCAAAAGGACGCCATTGTGGCTACTAGCCTAAAGATTGTGGGTGGACAGGAACATGATTATTATCTATCAGCTAGTTGTCCGAATCGTGCTTCAATCAAGAGAATGCTCCAATTTGCTGGAATCAATATACTGGAAAGAGGAGCTTCTTCTGTATCTCTCATTAGACAAGAAGGGGATGATGGAGGACGCGGTGCCAACCGCCATCGTTGATGAACTTTGTTTCTTTTGGATGTTCTAGTTCGGACAGAGGATGAAATAAATTTGAGGATGAAAACTTTTCATGAGAAGAATTACTTTTTTCCTAATTAAATTAGTGTAATTTAACTACGATGTTGGCATGTTATTATAAATCTTGCTTACGAAAGTATAGTCCTAATTAATTGTCAAAATTGGTCAAAATTGGTCTTAAACTAAAAAAAGCAAGCTACTTTCCCATCTCTATCTTGATCAAAAATAGGTCCTCGAGATCCTCGACTTAAGAGTATACCGTTGCTGGCAAGGGTGGTGTATGATGATATGTGATGTGGAGTGCTCGATTTTGTGTCTTCTAAAGTAAGTAGGAAAATTTATGGTCTAGTCACTTCAAGCATGTGCTTTGCAAATGTGAAACAATTCTCCATCCTGGGGGGAACTGCACTGTGCGAGTTGAGAAGGTTAAACACAAGGGAAGGCGTAGGCCGAAGAAACCCATCAATGCGAAGAACAATGTGGTTTACAAGTGTCACTTTTGTTCGCATACCAATTTGAAGCGGGGAACATCAAGAGACCACATGAATGCAATTCTCCAGTCAAAGCACAAACCTGTTGAGTGGAAGCTTCAGAAAGAAGGAGCTGCAAAGGGCGGAGCAAGCAGAACGAACTCAATGAACTAGACTGAGATGGCATTTCCGGTGATGTTCTCGGGTACCAAGTTGGCATTGCCATCAATAGTGGAAGACATGTCACCTTGGAAGCATCCGGCTAGTCCTGCAACTACTGGAACTCATGGACTAGCTTGAAGGAGATTGTAGAAAAGAAAGATCATTTGCCAGTCCCGTTCTTCATTTAAATGGGGCATAGAAGTCTGCAAAGTAGCTAATTTTTTGGGTCATAGCCTCATAGATAAGTTGTTCATTGTGTGTTCCATGGTATCTGGTTAGAAGTGTCGTAGCTTGTCTGGATATTCCAAATTCAAGATATGATTGCCATTAGATCAGCTCAAAATTTATTGCAGCCCAAAAATGGGAAATTATTTGGTATGCCAGTTGTATGTCCTCCTGGTCAGTACTCTCGAGACCAGTAGAGTTCTCTGTGAATTTTATTGAATTTTGATTTGTTCATGTCGTCCCACTTAGTACGCCCACTTCATCCCATATACGCTACAAATGAATGTGACAAGGAACAATGATGATGATGATGACTTTGAGAATGATTTTATATAAATTAACCACACCCTACAGACCCTTGATGTAGTTTGCCGACCACATATATTATATTTCCAGAGCAATACAGATAAATATGTGGGATGTACCAACGCCGTGATAGAATGATGTGATTTGCGACTGCAACTAAGTCGGTATACGAGTCTTAAGAATTAGCTTGCTATTTGGAACCGATCATATGTTTCAATAACGTAGTAGCGATGTCAGATCATCTTCATAGGAAAACAGATTCACTGGTTTTGTTTCTGATGGTGTTCAAACATATTCCTAACCAGAGAGAATGATGTCCGCCTTGGTATGAAGAAATTAGCATTTTTTTTAGTTTGGAAACGGTGTTAATCTTCCGTGCCTAGTCCTTAAGCTGAATTAATTCCCAGCGAACGACTGGTCGTCTTCACCCAAAAAAAAACATAATGTTCTTGACATCACAACACCACCCCATCTCAGAGATTGAAAAATGTCGTCTTCTAGTAATTTTGTTTATTGTGTCTGAATTCTTTATGGTCTAGATTGTTCGTCGAGCCTCGAAGTCGTCGGTCTCGTTAAAACTCAAATGCGGTAAACCCGGTGAAAAATTACTGTCCATAGTACCGCGAGGACAGAGAAAATTTTCAGACCCCTTGATGTAAATTACAGTAGTGTCCAGACCAATTTTACCCAAATAACAACACATATGAGTGTGGTAATTTAGGCAAAAAACGAGAAGCATAATCTTGTTTCTGGAGAATGGGAAAATTACAGCCACAAAATGAGGAAAAGAAATTAAAACCCGAGCTTCAAGAAAACACCTGTCTCTCCACCTTGTAGAAAACATGCAGATGGGATCGTCTCGATCAGTTAGTTCGACACAGGAGCAACTAAGAGAGGAGAGACAAGGCCAGGGGCCCCGGGAAGAATCCCCCATTGCAAATGACTCTGGACGAACAACTGAAGCAAGGTGACGTTCTGCAGCCACAGGTTCCAAATGACTGAAGCCATCACACAACAAAGAGCATTTGCAAAAACCAATCAAATTGACAATCAATCAGTAAGGGATAATTAAAATTGGAGAATAGTCAGAGCAATAGCTATATCAAGGACCTAATTAAACTAGCCAAGAAATAGATATAGGATGATAATAATGAGCAGTTTCTTCCTAATCGGTAGTGAAGCTAGTACACAAATTTCATCATAACTGACAGAGAAGTTGGTCATAGTCGAACCTGTTGCATTCTATTTGGCAGGTGCATTCCCAGGATGCGTTACTAGTGATTCATAGCAAGTTCTCCATTTAATTTCAAGAGCATCACTTCTCGCCTTCTTCATCGGACCTCTTGCCCCAATTATTGTGTATGCGTCGTGTTCCTTGGCCATCAGCTTCAACTCGCGGTGTCTCGCCTTCGCTTGGTCGAGCTTGGTCCTTAGCTCTGCTTCGTACATGGACACTTGCTCGAGCTCTCGCTCCAGCCGCGATGTTTTGTCGTCCACGATCTTCTTTGCCTGAATGTAATAATGAGCTTTCCAAGCTCGCTTCATGTTTTCAGCTACAAACCCGACATTGAATTTCCCTCGCTTTTTGATAAATCCTATAAGTTGAAACCATTGCAGAATTGT
>SOPF01026072.1:0-148869 GCA_012979155.1 Hypericum perforatum
GTAATCTTGGATTGAGATTAACAACCTTGATTCTTAGCACGAGATTACATCCATTTCGTTTTGTTATTATATTTGCTTGAGTATTGCCATTATGATTTATAATTGACAACCCTGAATTCAAATACAATATTATTCATAGTTTTAGAATCACCAACCACGTTAAATCAATCTTCATATATTAACTTCAGAAATTTATAATCTGGTACTTAACAAAATTGATTTATCTGTGGATACGATCTAATTTATCGTAATATCATTTATTGTGTATTGTTTGTTTTAGTGTAGTCTTATATTTTTGTTGTGTTTTGTTCATGATAGGAGATTTGGTGAGGTGATGTGGAGGAAGTGGAGGAAGTAGAGTCATCTTGGGTCATCGTATGCAATTTGATTTGCAGGGAGGAAGGATGCTTAATCGATACCTCAAAGACGTGGGCAAGATGGACCTCTTGCAACTCAAATGTTGATAACTTTCTTATTTGAAGTCTGCTGGAGATGAGTGAGATGACTCTGGAAAGAAGACATCTGGGGCTACAACTTTATCTCCAATGGTCTTCTTCAAATTTGGAGTCTAAGAGGGAAAAATGTTGGGTTCATTATTATGGTCCAATTCTGTCAAGAATTCATCACAAGTGGACCAAATTTAAAGACTTGTTTTAGGCCCATTTTGGGCTTTAATTGTAATTTCGTGGTTGAGACATTCTGGAGGGGAAAATCTTGTATAAAGCCTTTGTTTAGCTTTCGTTAGAAAAAAGAGGATATTTTGGAAAACACTCAACTAGCTCTCATCTTTGGAAAATATTTTAGCTTATCTTTGTTGAACTTTGTAAGACCAAGAAGAAACTTGAAGGAGCATTTTAGGAAGCTTTGAAGATCATCTTGAGCTTTCCATTACTCCCTCTTTTGTTCATGCTTTGCTTGCAGAGTTTAATAAATATGTAGAGTTATTTGTTGGATAAATGTGAATAGTTGATTAGTGAGTTGGGTGCCTTGAGGACATCTATTTAGCCAATTGTTTAAGGGGTTTAAATGCTTAGGAATATGTTCTAATTAGCTAGTTGTCTTTTTATGAGAGATCTCATTAGCTGATTAGTTGTCCTTAGAGTGGTTATTATATTTGGTTGTTAGTTAGGATAGGTGGCTATTTTGTGGTGAAGGTGCATTTAGTTCATCTAGGCCTAGTTAATGATCAATTTAGACTAATTTATGACAAGAGTATAGATTAGTTACCTTAAAAATGCTTAGATCGTAACACAAACTTAGTAAATCTCTTGAATTATTTGGTTATTTAGGTTGTTATTGGTACCTTGCCCGCTCTTATTTTATTTATGTAATCATCTTATTTAGTAATAGTATTATTTTGAGTAATAGATTGTGTATTTAAATTGACAAAACCTTCTCATTTAGTCCTAGACTAGTAGTGAAGTCGAGTTTGCGGCATAGAACTTAGTCATTGTGGGATGACATTCCCGTACTTACTCTTTACTGTGAGAATGATGAAAATCCTTCCTTTCAATTGGCGCTATTGCTAGGGACATAGTAATAAACTCTTAATGTAGCTTACAAACTTGGATTAGGATATTTGTTTTTTTGTTTACTTGGTTACTTAGTGTCTTTGTTGTTTGTCTTACAAGGTGTTTGTTTGTCGCATGTCCTTGACACCCTCTACCAACCATTTGCTGGTAGAAATTGAAGTGGACATTGGATATCTAGAAAGGACATTACAACAAGAGAGAAGAACTCAAGCAAGGATGAACCAATAAGCTCACCAAAGGGATGAGGAACAAGAAGATATGTTAGAGGATGGAGCTCCTCAAAGAACTCTCATGGATTATGCTTGGCCTACCTTACGGGGGCAATATCTAGAGTTCCAAGGCCTACTATAGAGGCTAACAACTTTGAGATCAACCTAGTCATGATTCACAGGCTTCAAGCTTTGGTCTAATTCAATAGATTACCAAGTAAAGACCCCATTGATCATATTGCTAACTTCATAGAGATAAGGCAAAGTTAGCTAATGCCTTCCTTGACAAGTACTTTCCCTTTTGATGATGACGTGAAGCTTAGGTTTTCCATTTAATTTGAAGGATAAGGCAAAGTTTTGGTACAAATAATTTGTCGAGACATCAATAGCCATATTGGAGGAGTTAGCTAATGCCTTCCTTGACAAGTACTTTCCCTTTTAAAAGACAAATAGACTCGTGAAGGAGATTAACAACTTTCAACAATTTAAGAATAAATCTTTGAGTGAAGCTTGGGAGCCATTCAAGGGATTGCAAAGGAGTTGTCCATACCATAACTTGACAGAGGAGTCTTTACTCCAAACTTTTTACTTTGGTCTTGGACCCTCTACGAGGGGTAAAGTTGATGCTGCCTCTAATGGATCCTTTTTTAGAATGGAGAGGGATGAAGCACCACATATTGGAGGAGTTGGTAGCTAAAAACATTTTAATGGCAAATGAAAGAGCAAGGTAACACAAATAGGGAGCAAAAAGGAGTTATTGATCTTGATGTTGCCTCCTCTATTGGTAAAGAAGGTGAATAATCTAAACTTGAACAAAATCAATGTGGTAGCCATGCCACCAAATTACGAGGTTTGTGGCAATGTTGGCCACGAGATGAACCAATGTGCAATGATGAATTCCACCATAAAGCAAGTGAATTTTGTTAGAGGCCATGGGCAAGGAGCAACTCAAATAGGAAACAACCCATACTCTTCTACTTACAATCTGGGATGGAGAAATTATCCAAACTTTTCTTGAAAAGGAGGAAATAATAAAGATAAGATAGCGTTTGTCTCAGATAAAGGACCTCCTCATATTCTACATCAAAGGCCACCCCAGGTTTTCAACTACGTGCTTTCTTGGGGGATAGAATGGGAGCTATTAAGGAGAAATTTGAGAAGATGAACAAGTTTATGCAAGAAGTTGATGGGGTGGTTAGCCTACAAGGACAAATTCAGGCAGCCATAAATCAACAAGGAGCAAGGCAAAATAATTGAGAACAAATCCTCAATGATCAAGCAATCGCCATGCATAATATAGAGATACAACTTGGGAAAATCGCAGAGGCAAGTTCCCATAAAGAGTCCAACTCTCTTCGAAGCTCAACGAAAGTGAACCCTCAAGGACATGTGAATGCAATTTCCTTGAGAAACAGTAAGGAAATATCTATTAAAGAGATAAATCAAAAGGGCAAGAAAGATAATGAGAAGCCAATAAGGAAGAAATGAATAAAGAGAAGAAAGAAGAGATGGAGAAAGAGAAACATCTGCATATGGTGATTGAAGAAGAAGAAGTGTATGTGCCATCACCAACAAAGATCCCCTCTCTACTATATCCTCAAAAGGTTAAGAGGAAGAATGGGATGGACGAGAAATTTTCTTATTTATGGAGAAAATGAAAATGTCCAAATTAGTGTCTCTTTTCTAGAGATGTTGGACCAAGTGCCCCACTACACCAAGTTTTTAGAGGAACTCATCACAAAAAAAAGAAATGGGACGATGGAGAGACAGTAGCCCTCACAGTGAAATGTTGCTCTCTCATCTTAAAGGATCTTTCGACAAAGTTATAAGGCCCAGGGAGTTTCACTATTCCTAATTTTATTGGAGATGTTGAGTTTTCCAAGTGTTTATTTGATTTTAGGTGCTAATATTAATTTGATGCCTTTTTTTATTTTTAGGAAACTTGGTTTGTGTGAAGTAAATGAAACTTCTATGCTTCTACAGTTGGCAGACCAAACTATAAAGAAGCTATTCGGGATTGTTGAAGATGTCATAGTGAAGACAAGAGGTGTCCATTAATTCTTGGTAGACTCTTCCTTAACACGCCACGTGCCTTGGTAGATGTTTATGATGGAAGATTAGTCCTTCAAATAGGGGAGGAGAAAGTAGAATTCAAGATGTCCAATTTGATGCGTCACTCTCTTAACAAAGGTATATGCATGAAGATTGATATAGTAGAGGAGTATGTCCTCGAGTTTGGCAAGGAGAGCATATCAAGGATTGAAGATGAGAAAGAGGAAGCGATTTACAGTGAACAAGAAGAGGAAAACTTAGAAGAGTTTGAAGAAGAAGCTAATAAAAAGGGTCTCATTAAGGATTTGGAGTTCCATATGAAGTATCGTACTCCACCTTCTATTATTAAGGCTCTATCTTTAGAGTTGAAAGAGTTACCCTTACATTAAAGATACACATTCTTGGAAGATGGAGGGAGACTCCCTATTATCATATCCAACAAGCTCTCCAAGGAGGAAGAGGAGAGATGATGTGAGAACATCTACAGACACACCTACATTCAAGCTACACGACTAACATCAAGTTCAAGTTCCAATTGGGCCAATGACAATGACAAGAGCTAAGAAATTTCAATCTAACTTTAATGGACTTATGCAAGTCGTATGGGATCAAGCAAGCTCATGCAAGATCAAGGATGTCCAAGAAGCTCAAGGAAGGCCCATGCACGTGGTGGAGGCTATTTTGGAAGCTTGAATAGCACGCACTAATCTGGATGCATGCGCACATGAAGTTTTAAGAAGAATCAGCCTATTTAGTCCATACATCTACTTGTTTAGGATGTGCAAATACTTTATTATTCTACTAGATATTATGTTAGATTATTTCTAGTTTAATAGATGTTATTTTGGCCAGAATTCACCTACTTAGGCTTAGTAGGTTTGGCCAGAATCAAACTCATATTTGTTTAGGAGTGCTTGTTCGATCGGAATGAGTTAGTGCCTATTTTAGCTAAAGAGTAGCACAATCTGTTGTAATTCTCTTGCCGAGGATCATATCAAGAGAGTTTTACAAATTATGAACAAACGGATTAAGGCTATGGCTTGGCAAATATCCGATATCAATGGGATAAGTCTTGAAATTGTAATGCATCATATCTACATGGAAGAGGGAGCAAAGCTGAGGGTAGATTGGCAAAGGAGATTGAATCCCAACAAGAAAGAAGTTATAAAGAAGGAGGTGATCAAGTTCCTCAAGGTCGGTATTATTTATCCCATATTAGATAGTGAGTAGGTAAGCCCAATCTATTATGTCCCAAAAAAAGAGGAATAATTGCTATGATTAATGATGAGGGTAAGCTTATTTCTACAAGAATGGTGACTGGATGGCGGGTGTGCATTAACTACCAAAAGTTGAATGATACCACACGCAAGGATCATTTTCCTCTCCCATTCATTCATCAAATATTGGAGAGAATTATTGGGTATTCTCATTATTGCTTCTTGGATAGATACTCCTGCTACAACCAAATAGAAATTTACCCAAGAGATTTAGAAAAGACATCTTTCACTTATCCCTTTGTTATTTTGCTTATCGACGAATGCCATTTGGATTGAGTTCTACTTCAGCAACATTCTAATGATTCATGGAGGCTATATTTTGGGGGATGAATGAGAAGATTATGGAGATCTTCATGGATGATTTCGTGGTGTTTCGAGACCCCTTTGATAGTTGCTTGGCCAATTTGGACAGAGTGTTGGAGAGATGTGAAGAGAAGAACCTCATTCTCAATTACGAAAAATGTCATTTCATGGTGGATGATGGGATTGTTCTAGGGCATAAGATCTCCCATGCTAGTATGGAAGTTGATAAAGTCAAGACAAACGCAATAGAGATAGTGGGAGTGCCAACTTCAGTTAAAGGAGTGAGAGCCTTTCTTGGTCATGCTAGACTTTATCAAAGATTTATCCAAAATTTTTCTCTTATTGCAAAACCACTTACCAATTTGCTAGTTAAGGAAGTACCTTTCAACTTTGATGAGTCATGTCTTCAAGCATTTGGTTCTCTGAAGAAAGCTCTTATCATAGCTCTAGTTATCTCTTCTCCAAATTAGAAGCTATTATTTGAAATGATGTGTGATGCAAGCGATATTACTTTGTGATATGTGCTTGGTCAAAAGAAGGAGGGAAAGCTTCATGTCATCTACTATACAAGTAGAGTGTTGGCGAGCACCAAACTCAATTATACAACCACTAAGAAGGAGATGCTTGTGTTGTCTATGCTTGTTACAAATTCTGGTCATATTTGCTTGGGTCAAAGGTAATTATATACCCAGATCATGCATCTTTGAGGTATTTATTCTCTAACAAGATGCTAAGCCTCAACTTATGCAGTGAATTTTGTTTCTACAAGAATTTGACTTGTCCATCAAGGATAAGAAGGGCTCAAAAACATTACCGCAGATCATCTCTCTCGGCTCAAGAAAAATGATAGAATGGAGACTCATGGCAAAATTTAAGAAGAGTTTCTGGATGAAGCTTTAATGTGAGTGAATAATATGGAGGCCGCGTGGTTTGCGGATATTGCCAACTTCCTAGTTGGAGGCATTATTCCTATGAACTTAAGTTATCCCCAATAAAAGAAATTTCTAAGGGATGTTCAACTCTGTGTGTGGGATGATCCTTACCTATTTAAGAGGTGTAATAATGGGGTGCTTAGACAGTGCATCGCAGATGATGAAGTTATGAATATTCTAGAGCAATGTCATAATACCCCATACCCAGGGCACTATGGAGCGACAAAGACCATATTGCAAGTCTTTGAATATGGATTTTATTAGCCTAATATCTTTAAGAATGCTCGTTTGTTTGTTGCTCAGTATGATCGATTTCAAAGAACCAGGAATATTGCAAAGAGGAATGAGATGCCGCTCTCTGGAATTCTTGAAGTAGAGCTCTTTGATGTTTGGAGATTGAATTTTATGGGACCATTTCCAACCTCGTATGGCAATAAGTACATCTTGGTTAGAGCAGACTACGTTTCTAAGTGAGTAGGAGCTTTGACCTCACCAACAAATGATGCTAAAGTGGTTATTCGCTTTATCAAAAAATTCTTTTAAAGATTTGGAGTGCCAAGGGCTATTATCACTGATGGCGGTTCACATTTTTGTAATAGATCATTTGAGATTTTATTGAAGGGGTATGGGGTCAATCACAAGGTTGCTACACCTTATCACCTCCAAATAAGTAGTCAAGTTGAGCTCTCCAATCGAGAACTCAAGAAAATCATGGAAAAAATGGTCAGGGTAGCAATAAAAGATTGGGTGAACAAGCTTGATGATGCTTTATGGACTTATCAAACAGCATTCAAAATGCCTATCAGGATGTCACCTTATAAGCTTGTTTATGGCAAGGCGTACCTGGTGACTCCTATTTTCCGCAAGCTTGTTTCGCTAATGCTTCCGTTAAAAGTTCTACTTCAAATCTACTTAAAATCAGATGATCAGTCGTTTGTTCGGACTTCCTGGCGTACGATAACTAAGGGTGGCGTACCCAACTTTTCACTAACTTAAACTCTGGCGCGTGCTAACTACACTAGGCATGAACCGAAAGCTCTCAAATAAACAGACCTAGTGTGCGCCAACTATGGCTAGCGTACACCAAGTTATCAGCAAAATTGTAGGAGATTGTAATAATGAGTAAGTACGAGTTTGTCGATCCACAGGGATTGAGTTTTTAGCCTACTCTAAGGTTTACTTACTTAACTAAGATCAGATTATAAAGTTTTGTTATTGAACACTCGTGATCTAAACTCCAAAGCACAAATATAAAGATAACAAGAACTAACACTTAGATAGATTTGGTTATAAAACAGATTATCAACAACTAAAAAAAACTAAAAGTGAGCTAAGTACCTTAAAAGCCAATGTAACCAAGTGATTCAGGGGGTATACGAAGCATGTGACATGGTACGAGTGTTTCAAAGGCAATCAATCTACACTTTCACTCTAGAAAGATCTAAATTGATCATTAACCAAGATTAGAAGGTTAGATATGTTCTTTCGACCCTACCAACCAACTAAACTCAGTTAAAGACCAACTATGCATATCACTCAAAGCACAATCAGTAAATAAGGAAGATTTCTCTTCTTTCAAAGCAACAAATCATCAAACTAACATTTTCATCAAACCTATCTCCTTTCGGTCTCAAGATTTGACTAAGTACAACAACTTGGTGATCAAACAAGTCAAAGCATGGCAATAAGCTCGTTAATAAGAACATGTTCCTACACATATTAACCCCTCTAAACTGTAGCTACATATAAGACAATAAGGCACAAAACTCACAACAAACTACTCAAACATACTTATATAAACAACATGCATCTTTATTTACATATGGAAAGAGCAAAGGTAAGAAAGCTTAGCAAAGTTCTTTAAGCTTTCTTGCCTTCGCCAGCTCGTCCAAGAGAGAGATGTTTTGTCACTTTTTACACTTCTCTTTGTAACTCCCTTTCTTATACTTAGCAAAATATCTAATAAACTAAGCTAGAAAGTCAAATAGTCAACAAAATATTTAAGCTAACTTATCCTAAGACAAATATCTAACTAAAATATCTAGGAAGTCAGCTAACATGTCCCCCTTTCCTTCATAAAAGCCATAAGCCAACTTAGGAAGTTTTGCCATTTGTTTGTCCTACACTTAGATTCTTTTTATTTTTGTCAGACTGGTCTAGTGTGCACCAGCTTTACTTGGCGTGCGCCAGGTCTTCGCAATTTCCATCTTCGAGTGCATCTGGTTGTCTGAGTGAATGGTTGTCCGAGTAACAGCTACTTGGCATGCGCCATATAGGCTTGGCGTGCGCCAGATGAGCATGCATTACATTCTTTGGCTTTGCATCTTGCCTCTCATCCTTGGCTTCACGTGTCTGCTCGATCGTCCTCCACTTCTCCTTGAATAGGCTCCTAAAAATAAGCAAACTCAATGAAAAATGATAAACTCAACATAAACACACAATGAACGAAAACTAACAATATGATAACTAAAATGCAACTAAATCAACCTAAAACACTAAGAACAACATACTAAAAGGACACGAATAATGAGTGTTTCTGACACTCATCATACCCCCACGCTTGAATCTTTGCTTGTCCCCAAGCAAAACTCAAAATGTGGATAACCTAAAAGAAAATCAAAAAAGAACAAACAAACACATAACAAGGTAAAGACATGGCATGAATGGATCAAAACATAACTTCCCTAAAAAACATCAGCTTATATCAAAATATAATCATAAATTAAGTTAGTTCAACAATTCAAAATACAAAGCACAACAAAGAAGTTTACACCTCAACACTCAATTGTTTAAACGAAGGTTGAACTCACGAGGATAGAAAAATGTTTTATTCATATGATCAATGTAGTCAACTTCCTATCACTCGCATACAGGTCAATATACTCAAAGCATCCTACGTCCTACTCAGCATTATCCAAAAGTTGTAATGGTTGCTAATGATCGGGGGATCTTTTCATCGGATTGTAATGGAGCTTAAGGTAAAGGTGAGGTAAAACATATGGATGGTAACTAGACCATCCAATCCGAGGACATGTCACAAATGCAACTTATCACTCGTCTAATCTAAACATTCTCACAAATATAAGATTTAAAAGCACACTCCCCAAGTATCCCAATACCCTAAGACCTAGAAGAACAAGTTTTGCCTAGACAAAATGCTTTATTTAACTTTATATTCTTTTTTGCTTCTTTTTCTTTTTTTCTTTTTTTTAACATACATTCACAAACTTCAACAAACTATACAAACTTAGCACGTTTTAGGCAAAAACTCGGCTTCTTACATATGGCCATAACTACAACATCCCAACGAACATAACCCAAATTAAACTAAAGCTACTAACTAAACCCAATACATATGCAAACCTATAAGTCCTCAAATCGGATGATCAAAGGTAAGGAAGATGGATGATATAAGGTTTGTAGTTGGCTTCCTCATTTATGATCAAGAAAAGGCTAGGCTCAAATGGTTAAAACAATGGATATGTAAGGGATTTTGTCTCTAAGGCTCTAGGCTTAATGTCAAAGAATGTCCCCGTCCTCTCACTAACTTCCATACAACCTAGACTATGATAAGTACTAATAAGATACCTCGATCAACTAACTTTAGTATGCACCTCGTGAAAAATATAGAGATGGATGTCTCTTCCTTTGGCTCAAATACTCATAAGGTTCACTCATCAACCCTCTAGTCTAGTCTACATAGTGAAACCACTAATCTAAATAACAGAATGCGAGATTTCTACCAATTCCTATGCTTTGCGCTCGAATTAAATCCCTAAACTAAGAGTTTGATAAAATTCTAACACAAGTTAAAAAATTTTTAGGGGGGTCAAATTTTTGAAAAATTCATGCCAAGTTTAAACCTAAACACAACAACCTAACATGCTAACATACGAAACAACCTAAAAGGAAGATTCCTAGAAGGAACCCTCCCCCACACTTGAATGACACATTGTCCAAAAGGTATCTAAGATACTAATAAACACCTAATCAAACAAATAAAACAAAGTTGAGACAGTTTTATCCTGATGATCTAGTACGTTAAGAAGCATTAGGGAAAATTAATCCTGAAGAGCTCAACTGGGAACACTTCTGTACCAGATCACCAAAGATACGACTAAACTATCTCAAAACATGCAACACAACAAACTCACTAATGGCATGTCATGTAATCTACCTCCTTGTGACCTTTTCGGCTTTAAGCCTAATAAGATCACCTTGTAGAAACACAATACGACATTAAATAAGTTACAAGCACACAAACTCAAAAACAGAATCAAAATACATAAATGTAAACAAAGAAAATAAACAAAGAAAATAAAAAGTAGAAAGGAAAAAAAAGCTCCTTGTCAATCATCTGAAGCGGGAGGAGGTGGTGGAAATGTGAAGCCACTACCGAAGTTCTCCGCCTAGGTGCACATCTACTCAGCATATGCCTGCTACTACTCGTAATGCTCTCACTGGCGCACCATGTGAGCTCTTTATTTAGCGTAAACTGCCTTTTTCTCCTCTCTCTGAGCTACAAGCTTGGCCTTCATGCAAGTATTATAGTCATATTGGCGGTCCCACTTGGCTGTGTTGCTAATTGCGTAATCCTGCTGTTGCACGCCATATCCATAAAGCTGCTCTCTGTGACCCTGTAGTTGTACCTACATCGCAGCAAACTGGTCACGTAAATACTACAAGTCTACCTGTGGGTCAGGTAACCGATAACTTGGCCCTGCTTCATCATGCTGGGCATGGTACTGATGGCTGGGGCCTGACTCATCTGGATCCTAACTAGGACCCTCCTGTCCCTCTGCTAGCATCTGCCCTGCTATTTTAAGGCGATCCTGAATTGCCTTGTGCCTCTTCCATGGTTTGTAGATGCATATCTCCTTGTCATCTACAAATATCTTCTTGATCAACTTTCTATAGTGGAGTTTCTCGATGTCAAGCGGTACTTGTTCCACGAATGATCCTTGAAAGTCTACAAACTGCTCAAGGAAACAGTGACATGCAATGCAGGATATAATATTATCTAAGTACAGATGCCTAGGAAGTTCATTCACTAATAGAACGTGCAAAGCAGTCAATGACCATCTTAAAGGTGCTAAATGGAATATTGTGGCATAGGCAGTCAATGGCGTAGAGCTGAGATCGGAAGACTTTAGACTCTTCCCATTGACAACTGAAGGTCAAAGTCATATCTCTCAAAGCCTATAATCTCATGTCAAGTCTGATGGGCCTTACTAGCAGGTGTGAAGTTTAATGACCCTACTCTAGACTTAAGGCTAAAGAGGTCATTAAACTCAGTTTCATTCATGCCAAAATTTAAATCAAAGACATGCGCAGTGAATGAACTTCTATTTGCCACAACCTGCAGAGTACAATAGAACTTTAATACTAGCTCCTGTATAGCCATTGTACTCCTATTAGCAAAGTAATCCCAACCTAACTTCCTAATGGTTGATCACAATTTCCTATCAACCCCTAATTTCTTCATGTCATCCCAAACCATGTTGAAATGACTCAAGGTAGTAAGGTGGTTGAGTCTTTGGTACCTCTCTCCCTCCCAATCGTGAAAGATTGTGAAGGGAGCATTGTAGCGATCGTGGATGTCTGGGAGTGGAGAACTAGGTGGTGAAGGTGAAGGATTTCTTGTGCTCTTTTTCCTATCTCCGTGTCGAATATGGCTAGATCCTACATCATTCGCTATTGTAAATTGCATTCTAGTTTGTTGGGTAACATGGGTAAATGGTTTGGAAGGGTTGGGTTTGTTCAACTTTGAACTTTTTGGAGGTGGGAAGGATTCAGTTTTGATTTTTTTATGAAAAATGGCGCACACCCACGATTTTTATAAACCATTCTACTCGAAATTAGCATACGCCAGGTCTATTGGCGTACGCCAATTCCTTTGATTTTCCAACACTGGCGCATGCTAGTAGTATAGGCATGTGTGTTCTACAGCTCAGATGCACGAATGGCATCATGAACCTTCTACTGTAATTCTGCCTAATAATGGATGATCAGTCGTCTGTTTGGTCTCACTATCGTGCGCCAGAAATGGGTAGCGTGTGCCACCCCTAGACCAGCCTGAAGCTCTAGCACATGCCAACAGCAACTGGCGCGAGCTAAAACTTTACGGACTAACAAATCTGGCGTGCGCCAACAAGTGTGGCGTGCGCTAGTTCAGCAGCAGAGTTGCAGCATTTTACAAATAAGAGTAAGTAGGGTTGTCAATCCATAGAGATTGAGTTGTTAGGCCTACTCTAAGGTTTACTTACTTAACTAGGATCAGATTATGAAGTTTGTTGTTGAACACTTGTGATCTAAACTCTAAAGATTGGAAATAAAGATCATAACAACTAACATAAGCAAAATTTGTTTATAAAACAGAATACTAACAATTTATAAGCTAATAATGAGCAAGGTACCTAAACCAACAACATAACCATAAGATAAAGAGGGGTCTGAGTGTATGTGATGTGGTCCGAGTGAATCGAAGGCAACCTCAACCTCACTTTCGTGCACGATGAGTCTAAATTGCTACTTAACCTAGCTTAGAAGATCAGATATGTTCTTTCAACCCTACCAACTAACTAAACTAAGTTAAGCATCAACTATAAGCTCCACTCCAAGGACAATCAGTAGGTCACTAAGGAGATTTCTCTCCTAGCAAGAGTACTAATCATCGAATCAACCTATCCATCAATTTTATCTCCTTTCGGACTCAAGTTTTGACTAGCTACTACGGCTTGGTGATCAAGCAAGTCTAAGCAATATGATCAAGTACAAGAACATACACAACTCTTATCACGGGCTACATCAAAAGTAATAAGGCACCAAACTCATACAGTTACTCAAACATACTTATATTCAACATAATAAACATAAACATAGACAAAAGAAAGAAAGGAATTGAAACTTATCAAGATTCAAAGCTCCACTCTTCAAGTCCACGTTCTTCTAAGTAAAAGTAAATATTTACATCTGGTTTTGTGGACACAATCTCACTTTGGTCACAATTGTGCCACACTTTGTTTTTAAGACAGAAACTACCTAATATACTAACTAACTAAAGGAATAGTAAACTAAATATCTAATCTAACTTATCTAACAATTATCCAACCTAAAAATATCCTAAAAGTGTCTGCCAAACTTGTCCCCTTGCCTTCACAAAGTTTAAGTTGCCCTTGTCACTTCACCATTTTGTTTGTCCAACACTCAGCTTTATTTTACTTCTGTCTGTCTGGTCTAGCGTGCGCCATATGCACCTGGCGTGCACCAGCCTTTGCAATTTTTCTTTTTCGAGTGAAAATGGTCGTCTGAGTATTCAGTCGTTCGGATAATGGTTACATGGCGTGCACTATAGAGGATTGGCATGCACCAGAAGACCGTGCTTTGCATTCCTTAGCTTCGTCACTTCCCTCTTGTCCATGGCTTTGTGTGTGCGCTCAATCATCCTTCACTTCTCCTCGAATAGGCTCCTAAAAATAAGCAAACTTAATAAAAAATGATAAAATCAACATAACGACACAATGAAGGAAAACTAACACGAAGACAACTAAAACAGTAAGAATGATATACTAAAAGAGTACGAATAATGAGTGTTTTTGACACTCATCACACCCCCACACTTGAATCCTTGCTTGTCTCCAAGCAAAACTCAAAATGCGGAAAACCAAAACAAAAATCAAATGCAAACAAACAAATACAAAACAAGGTAAAGACATGGCATGAATTGATCTACACTTAACTTCCCTAAAAAACATTAGCTAGTATCAAAATAAAATCATAAACTAAGTTATTTCATCGATCCAAAACACAAAGCACAACAAACTAGTAGGCATCTCAACACTCAATTATTTAAACAAGTGTTAACTCTACATAAAAGACACTAGAAGGTTGACCTTACGAGGATAGACAAGTGTTTCACTCATATAATCTGTATAGTCAACTTCCAATCACTCGTATACATGTCAATATACTCAAAGCGTCCTACGTCCTACTCAGCATTATCTAAAAGTCGCAATGGTTGCTAATAATTGGGGGGTCTTTTCATCGGGTTGTAATGGGGCTTAAGGTTAAGGTGAGGTATAATATGTGGATAGTGGCTAAACCATCCAATCCAAGGACATGTCACAAATGCAACTAATCACTCGTCTAATCTAAGCATCCTCACATATACAACAAAAATAAACACACTCCCCAAGTATCCCAATATCCTAAGACCGAGAAGCAAAAGTTTCTCCTATAAATATGTCTTATTGAACTTCACATTCTTTTTTGCTTCTTTTTCTTTTCTTTTTCTCTCTTTTTTTTGTAACATTCACAAACTAAAAGAATTATACATACTTAGCACATTCTAGGTAAATACTCGGCTTCTAACATGGTCATAATACAAATCCCAACAAAAATAAACCTAATGACACCCAAGCTACCAACTAAACCCAATACACAATCAAACCGATAAGTCCTCGAATTGGATGATCAAAGGTAAGGAAGATGGATGATATATGGTTTATAGTCGGCTTCCTAATCTATAATCAAGAAAAAAGCTAGGCTCAAATGGTTTAAACAAAGGATATAATAGGGATTTTGTCTCTAAAGCTCTAGGCTCAATGTCAAAAAATGCCCCGTCTTTTCTCACTAACTCTCACGCAACCTAGACTCTGATAAGTACTAGTAGGATACCTCGATCAACTAACTAAGTATGCACCTCATGAAAAATATAGAGACAGATGTCTCTTCTTTCGGCTCAAATACTCACAAGGTACACTCGTCAACCCTCTAGTCTAGTTTACATAGTGAAACCACTAATCTAAATAATGAGTGCGAGATTTCTACCCATTTCCTAGGCTTTGTGCTTGAATTAAATTCCTTACTAAGAAAATGATAAATTTCTAACACAATTGAAAATTTTTTAGGGGGATCAAATTTTTGAAAAATTCATACCAAGTCTAAACCTAAACAAAACAACCTAATATGCAAACATACTAAACAAACTAAAAGAAAGATTCTGATAAGGAACCCTCCCCCACACTTGAATGATATAATGTCCTCAAGGTGTCTAAGATACTAATAAGTACTTAATCTAAAAGAAAAACAAGGGGGAGATAGTTTTATCTCGATGATCTAGTACGTTAAGAAGCATCAAAGATATCGAACCCTGAAGAGCTCAAAATGGGAACACTTCCATACCAAGTCACCAAAGATATGAAAAACCAATCTCAAAACAAACATACACAAATAAACATGCAACAGAATAACTCACTAATGATTTATTATATAGACTACCTTCTTGTGATCTTTTTGGCTTTAAGCCTAATAGGATCACCGTATAGTAGCATAACACAATCATTAAATGAGTTACAAACACACAAAACACAAAAATAGAGTCAAAATACAAGAAAATTAACAAACAAAGAAAATAAATAAAGAAAAATATAAAAGTAAAGAAATAGAAGCTCCCTGTCAATGATCAGAAGCTGGAGGAGGTGGTGGTGGGAAAATGAAACTGCTGTAAAAGTTCACCGCCCAGGTGCACATCCATTCAATGTGCGTTCACTGCTGCTCGTAGTGCTCCTCTGGAATGCCATATGAGCTCTCTAATCGGTGTAGAACGCCCTCTATTCCTCTCTCTAAGGTCTCAGCTCAGCCTCTATACGAGCATTGTAGTCGTATTGGTGGTCCTATCTGGTTGCATTACTAACTGCGTAGTCCTGCAGTTGCACACCGTAGCCATGAAGCTGCTCTCCGTGACTATGTAGTTGTACCTGCATCATAGCCAACTGGTCAAGTAAAAAGTGAATGTCAGACTGAGCGTCAGGTGCCTAATGACTTGGCCCTGCATCATCATACTGGGCCTAGTACTAGTGGCTCGGGCCTGCCTGCTCTTACTACTCCTCTCTCTGTGCTGGCACCCTTCCTGGTGCCCCCAGGTATAACTGTACTGCCTGCCTCTCCTCCCAAAGTTTTTACTCGACGACTTCCTCTCCATCAATCATCATCTTCTTGATCAGCTTACTCATGTGGAGATTCTTGATGTCAAGTGGCACTAGCTCCAAAATCATTCCACGGAAATTTGCAAATTGTCTTGAAAAATAGTGACATGCAATGCAGGAAATAATATGACCTAAGTTCAGATACCTAGGTTCCCTATCGCTAATGGATCTAGCAAAGCAGTCGTTGATCATGGCAAAGGTGCTAAAGGGAATATCATGGCGTAAGCAATCTTTGGCATATAGCTAAGATCGAAAGACTTTAGACTCTTCCCATTGACCACTAATGGCTAGAGTCATAAAGCGATAGAGGATGCCTAGATATGGTTCTCTAATCAGCGCATTAGGCACCCTCCCGACTCATATCGCTCTAATCTTGTAATCTCGTGCCATGCCCGATGGGCCTAACTAGAAGGAGAGAAGTCTAAAGTACCTGGTCTAGCCTTAAGGTTGAAAAGGTTGTTGAACTCAACCTCGTCCATGCTAAAATCAGTGTTAAATACACGTGCAGTAAAAGATCTTCTATTAACCGAAACCTGCAACATGCAATAGAACTCTAACACTAATTCTTGCCTAGCCATAGTCTCTCTGTTCTCAAAGTATCTCCACCCTAGTTTCCTAAATGCAAACCTCAGTTGCCTATCTACCCCTAGTTTCTCCATATTATTCCAATCAATCGTAAAATGACTAAAGGCACTGAGGCGTGAGAATCTTTGATACCTTTCTCCCTCCCAATCATGGAAGATTGCGAATGGGGCATTGTAACGGCTGCAGATGTTTGGGGATGGCAATCTAGGAGGAGAAGGCGAAGGGTTTCTTTGGCGCTTCCTCCTGTCTCCGCGTGGAATACAGCTAGATAATCTAATATATATCGTGTATAGATATGGCGTCATACACTTTGGCACACGCCATATCTATACACTAATATATCTAAAATAAGAAACAAAAATGCTAAGGCTTTTATGTACGCTGCATTCCTAGAGAGCTTGAAAACCGGACGCCCCATCTGCATGGGTCAAAGGTGCAACTTGGACGTTCATAATTCACACAACTCACAAATGGCATACCATAACGAACTACCTCTTTGTACAACTTTTTCGGCTTTAAGCCTAATAGGATTGCAACATAGTAGCATAGTATGCTCAATTTGCAAGTTAGTGCTATTCTTGCTACAATCTCTGTCGTGCTTTAATTTTCCACACCTTGGATAAAATTCAAATCTCTAAATCCTCCTCTTGAAGGCACTCTTTGATGTTTCTCTAGAGTGTCTCAAGAAATTTTTTTCTCACCTCTCAATTCTCAAGGTCTCTTGTGCTCGACGGAGAATGATGAGACAAATGTCAATCGGGATCTTCCTAAACACTGAGACACTAACTAAACAAAGATATTTTATGCAAAACATCCTGTTCTTTATTCTCTGCAGGTAAAAGAGCCTTACTTTATTTCAAATGTTCATGCATTGGATGGCACATAAATTGATTGCACCTCCGCATCTCGATCAATATCACCCCCTCCAATGTAAATTTTGCATCATTGGTAGTTGACTCGAAAGACTATCCCGTCGCTATTTTTCAAATCAAGTGCTCCAAAAGGTAACACTTTAACAATTTGGTAAGGGCTGCTCCACTTGGATTTGAGCTTCCCTGGGAAGAGTCTTAGTCGCGAATTATAGAGAAGAACATGCTGCCCTTCCTTAAAATCTTTCTTGATAATATGGGCATCATGTCTTCTTTTGGTCCTTTCCTTGTAAAGCATTGAGCTTTCGAATGCCAAGTCCCGCATTTCATCCAACTCTTCAAGTTGGAGGATTCTGCGTTCTCTGGCCTTTTTGTAATCATAATTAAGGGTTTTAATGGCCCAAAATGCACGATGCTCAAGTTCTATTGGAAGATGGCATGCTTTGTCATAAACAAGCCTATACAGTGACATTCCTATAGGTATCCTAAATGCCGTACGATAAGCCCATAAGGCATCATCGAGCTTGTTCGACCAATCCTTCCTTGCTGTTCCGACCATTTTTCCTAGATTTTCTTGAGCTCTCGATTTGATAGCTCAATTTGTCCACTAGTTTGGGGATGATAAGGTGTTGCCACCTTGTGCGTTACCCCATATTTCTTAAACAGGACTTCAAATTGTCTGTTGCAGAAATGTGACCCACCATCATTGATTATCACCCGTGGTACTCCAAATCTTGAAAAGAGTTTCTTCAGAAATTGGATAACTACTCTAGCATCATTTGTTAGTGATGCCAAAGCTTCTACCCACTTTAAAATGTAGTCTACTCCTACCAAGATATACTTGTTGCCATATGATGTTGGGAAAGGACCCATGAAGTCCAATCCCCAAATGTCAAAAAGCTCAATCTCTAAAATTCCAGATAACGGCATCTCATTCCTCTTTGAGATATTTCCCATTCTTTGGCAGTGGTCACACTACTCAACATAACTACGTGTATCCTTGAAGATGAAAGGCCAATAGAAACTGCATTTGAAGACTCGAGATGCAGCTCTTGAAGCTCTATAATGACCTAAGTAGGGAGTGTTATGGCATAGCTCTAAAATATTTGTTACTTCCCAACTAGCAATGCAACATCGAAGAACCTCGTAACTACACCTCTTGAAAAGGTAAGGATCATCCCAAACATACATCTGAACATTCCATAGAAATTTCTTTCTTTGGGGATAGCTCAGATCTGTCAGAATAATACCTTCAACTAAAAAATTGGCATAATATGCATAACATGGAGCTTCTACTCTACTCATTGTCATTAGAGTTTCATCTGGAAACTATTCTTGTATAATCCCTTCAATCTCCATCCTGTCGCTTTTTTCTAACCTAGAGAGATGATCTGCGACAATATTTTCTGCTCTTTTCTTATCCTTAATGGACAAGTCAAATTCTTGAAGTAACAAAATCCAGTGCATCAAGCGAGGTTTTGCATCATGCTTTGAGAAAAGATATCTCAAAGCTGCATGGTCAATGTAGATTATAACTTTCGAACCAAGCAAGTATGGTCTGAATTTGTCACATACGTAAACAACCGCAAGCATCTCTTTCTCTGTGGTTGTATAACTGAGTTGAGCTCCTACTAATATTCTACTAGCATAGTAGATGACATGGAGCTTTCCCTCTTTCTTCTATCCAAGCACACAACCCAATGCTAGATCACTCGCATCATACATCATTTCGAATAGAAGTTTCCAATCCGGTGATGAAATCACTGGAGCTGTGATAAGAGCTTTCTTGAGAGCATCAAATGCCTTAAGGTAGTGCTCATCAAAGTGAAAGGATACATCCTTAACTAGTAAATTTGTTAGAGGCTTTGTAATTAGAGAGAAGTTCTTGATGAATCTATTATAAAATCCAGCATGACCCAGAAATGCTCTAACTCCTTTAACTGTGGTTGGTGCATCCATTTTCTCTATCGCTTTAGTTTTAGCTCTATCTACTTCCATACGAGCTCTAGAAATCTTGTGCCCAAGGACTATTCCTTTGTCTACTATAAAATGACACTTTTCCCAATTGAGCACAAGGTTCTTTTCTTCACATCTCTTTAACACTTTGTTTAGGTTGTCAAGACAGTGATCAAATGAGTCTACAAATACAGAAAAGTCATCCATAAAGATTTCCATAATCTTCTCGTTCATCTCCCAAAAGATAGACTCCATGCAATATTGAAACATTGCTGGGGCACAACATAATCCAAAAGGCATTCTGCGATATGTAAAAATACTGAAGGGATAGGTGAAAGACGTCTTTTCTTGATCTCTAGGGTATATTGCAATTTGGTTGTACCCAAAGTACCCATCCAAAAAGCAATAATAAGAATACCCCACTATCCTTTCTAATATTTGATCTATAAATGGAAGTGGAAAGTGATCTTTACGTGTAGCGTCATTTAATTTTCGATAATCACAACTATCATTCCCCCTTTCTTGGGAATGCAATGTATATGGCTAACCCACTTGCTATCCGAAATAAGATAAATGATTCCGGCTTCAAGGAGTCTAATCACTTCCATCTTAACAACCTCCTTCATGTTAGGATTTAGTCTCCTTTGTCAGTCTACTCTCGGTCTCGCTCCATCCTCCATGTGAATGTGGTGCATCACAATTTCCGAGCTTATACCATTGATATCGGATAATTGCTAAGCAATGGCTTTAATTCGTTTGTTCACAACTGTGAGCACTTTCTCTTCTTCTTCTTTAGTGAGCTTATTCGATATAATAATCGATAATCTCCCTCCATCTATTAAGAAAGCATATCTCAGATGCGAGGGTAGCTCTTTCAGTTCTAAGGAAGGACCATTTACAATAAATTGTGGAGTTCGATATTGTAAGTGAATTTTGAGCTCCTCAAGTAGACCATTCTTTCTTATCAATCCTCTCCTCGACTTCTTCCATAAAATCCTCTACGACCCTCTCTAGATTTTATCCTCAATCCTATAGATGTTCTCCTTGCAGAACTCGAGGATACACTTATATACAACATCAATTTTCATGCACATCCCTTCATCAAGTGGATGGCGCATAACACTTGTCATGTTAAACTCAACCTTCTCGTCTCCAATTCTAAGTACCAATTTTCCATTATGCACATCCACCAATGCATGTGCAGTGTTGAGGAATGGTCTGCCATAAATTAGTGGACAGTTTTTGTCCTCCAAGAAATCCAGAACCACAAAGTCGACTAGAAAGATGAACTTGCCAATCTTAGCCAGGACATCCTCAACCACACCAAATGGTTTCTTAATCGTTTGGTCCACAAATTGGAGAAGCATAGAAGTTAGTTTAACTTTATACAAACCTAGTTTTTGAAATGTAGACAAAGGCATCAAGTTGATACTTGCACCTAAATCACAAAGACATTTAGGAAACTCGGTTTCACTAATGAAACAGGGAATTATAAAACTCCCCGGATCTTTTAGCTTCATTAGAAGATTCTTTGAGATTAGATAGCTACAACTAGCCATAAGAGTAATTGTCTCTCCATCCTCCTATTTCCTCTTCTTGGTGACAAGTTCCTTTAGAAATTTGCCATAGTGTGGGACTTGATCTAACATTTCTAGAAAAGAGATGCTAATCTGAATGTTCTTCATTTTCTCCATGAATCGGAGAAATTTTTCATCCATTCCAGACTTTCTTTTTACCCTCTAAGGATAACGTAGAATGGGTACCATTGGTGGTGGTAGTACGTAAACTTCTTCCTCCTCTGTAAATTTTTCTTGCGGGTCCTTATCCTTCAGAATTTCTTTCTCCCTATCTTTTTCTGGACTCACCACATCACTCTCCTTAGCCTTCACTTTGACTTTTTGAGAAGCTAACTCTTTCCCACCTCTTAGGGTGATTGCATTAACTTGGCCTCAAAGGATTTACTTCAGTAGAACTTGGGAGAGAGCCAGATGCTCTATGTGCATTTGTCTTTGCAATTTCCCCAAGTTGTACTTCCATGTTACACATGGCAGTAGCTTGCCCTTTAAGAAACTGTTCTAAGTTGTTCTGCCTTACTTCTTGAGTCGTTAAGGTCTTCAAGATTTGACTTTGGTTGTTGGATGAGTCTCCAGTTTGTTGGATGAACTTCTCAACCTTGTCAAATCTCTCCTCAAGGGCCATCATTCTCTCTCCCAAGAAACCACGTGGTGTAAAAGTAGGTGGTGGTCCTTGTTGCGAGGAACGATTGCCATACTATCTTCATTGTTTCTATCTTTCCATGAGAAGTTAGGGTGGTTTCTCCAATCAGGATTGTAAGTTGAGGAATAAGGGTTGTTACCTATTCGATTTCCTCCTTGTCCTTGACCACTAACAAAGTTGACTAGTTCTAAAGGTTGGTTAATCATTGCACATTGACTAATTTTGTGGCCAGAGTTGCCACAGGCTTCACATCCTATTCTTTATTCTTTGCAGGTAAAAGAGCCTTACTTTATTTCAAATTTTCAAGTACTAGATGGCACATAAACCGATTGCACCTCTGCTTCTCGATTAATGTCATCCCCTCCAATGTAAATTTTGCATCATTGGTCATTGACTCTAAAGACTAACCTCTTGCTATCTTGAAAATCTAGTGCCCCAAAAGGGAACACTTTGACAATCTGGTATGGGCCGCTGCACTTGGATTTGAGCTTCCCAGGGAAGAGTCTTAGTCACAAGTTGTAGAGAAGAACATACTCCCTCCTTAAAATCTTTCTTGATGATATGGGCATCATGTCTTCTCTTGGTCCTCTCCTTGTAGAGCCTTGAACTCTCGAATGCCAAGTCACGCATTTCCTCCAACTCTTTAAGTTGGAAATTCTACGCTGTTGTTCTTGTGGAGAGCTATTTTTTTTAACGTGTAAATGTGATTCGAATTTCCCTTTGTACTGTATCCAAAGCGTGTTGATGATTCGTGTGAATTTAATGCCACCTGGCCAACTATGGCGTGCACCAATGGTACTAATAGCGCAAGCCAATAGTGTCCAACTGAGCTCGCCTCACGAGCTCGTCTCACGGCCTTTGTTTCTGGGCGCCTATGGCACACGCCAGAACCTATTGCGCACGCCAACATTCTTCGTCTAAGAATAATGGCGCATGCCAATGACCTATGGCATGCGCCAACTTTCAACAGCTTCAGCACAGAGTAAGTCCAGTTTTGTCGATCCTCAGGGAATTGAGTTCTAATACTTTGTACTTAGTTTCCAAACTTGTTTAGGAGTATATTATAAAGATTGGTTGATTTATAACTCGAACGATCTTCTAAATTAATGATCTAAAGATTTAGCAAGTTTAAAGTCTATGAACTTCAAAACATAAAATTAACAATCTGATTTAGCAAATTTAACTAAGAGTGAGTTTCGTACCATTGAAACTCATGTCATCAACTAACTTTGGGGTTTATTATGTTCGTATTATGATCTGAGTGTTTCACGAGCAACAAATCTACACTTTCGCGCTAGATTTGCCTAAATTTCTCTTAGCAAAACTTGAACCAACTAGATGTTCTTTCGACCCCACTAGTTGATTCAAATCAAGCTAAGAAACAACTATAATTATCACTCAGTGGACAACTAATTACTTAAGTAGATTTCTCATTAATTAAGCACTTAGTCATCTAGTTAATTTTTACACTAATTCCATCACCTTTCGATCTCAAGTTTTACCTAAGTTCATAATTATGGTTATTCACATAGATTTTATCACAGCCAACTAGTCTAAACCGTTGTCAAAGGCAAGAACTAATAATGATCATAATCTTAGTGAATCCATAATTAAGCTTTAAGTCCATTAACTAGAACATATTTTCATGCATGTTTAACCCCTCAAAATAGTTGATTACATGTTAGTTTCTAGGTCCTAAACTTACAGAATATACTACGCACACATGCTTATACAAAAACACAATATAAACATTAACAAACTTAAGCATAACTTAATAAAATGAGATTACAAGAAGAGAAAGCTTAACAATGTTCAAAGAAGTTTCCTCCTTCCTTCATGTCCATGGCAGAGAGTTACAATTTTTGTGGCTTAGTCTCTGGATATTCTCTGCATGCTTATCTCCCATTTCTTACACACTTTCTCATAATGAGTCATTATTAGCTAAAATCCAAAGTCTAAAGTCAAAATAATATAAACTAAGCTAATATCCTAACAACTACCCTCTATTTTCCCCCTAAGGTGTGTGCCACACCATCCAGTAGTGAAAAACTTCGAGTGCCCTTGCCCCCCATGTGTTTGCCAATGAGAAGAGCAAGTGGCTGGCCAAATTGTGTCACTGTCTGCCTCGGGCGCGCACCAATGGTGTCTATGGCGCGTGCCAATCATGCCGTAGTCCAAAGTCAGAGTGACCTCTCCATCCAGGTGTGTTTGGCCTGTGCCACGCATGCCTATGGAGCACGCTAGAGGTGCACAGATGCGGAATCTTGTGCTCTCGAGCTCTAAATCGCCCATGCCCTAGCGCCATCGATCAAACATCCTTCTCGAGTCATCAAGTAGGCTCCTAAAATCACAAAAACACAATGAGAAAAGACAAACATAACTAACAATCATAATAAATGAAAACTAATACAAGACGACTAAAAATCTCTAGAAATAAACTAAAACTACAAAAAGAACCTGAGAAATAAACACAAAATATGAGTGTTTAAGGCACTCATCACACTCCCACACTTGAATCATTGCTTGTCCCCAAGCAAGACTCAAATATGGAAAACAACTAAACAAAAATTACGAAAGAACACACAGACACAAAATAAGGTAAAAACTTAGCATGACCTGATCAAAACTTAACTTCCCTAAAAAACATCAACCTATATAAAAATCCCATCATAAACCTAGTTAGTTAATTAATTCAAAGCACAAAATACTATGAACTAGTAGTCACTTCGACACTCTATTGTTTAAACAAGTGCTGACTCTATGTAAAAGACACTAGAAGGTTAAACTCTCGAGGATAGTAAAGTGTATCACTCATATAATGTGTATGGTCAACTTTCCTATCACTCGCATATTGGTCAATATCTCAAAGCATCCTACATCCTACTCAGCGCTATCTAAAAGTCGCAATGGTTGTCAATGATCGGGGAGCTTTTTCATCAGGTTGTAATGGGGCTGAAGGTCAGGGTGAGGTAAAAATATATGGAAAGTGACTAAACCACCCAATCCAAGGACTCACTACATGAACTAAGCAGTCACTCGTCTAATCTAAAATATCCTCACCAAGTATTATAAACGTATATTCCCCAATATCCCAATATACTAAGACCTAGAAGCTCAAGTTTTGCCTAAACTTATGCTTATTCAACTTCATATTCTTTTTTTTTCTTTTTTTCTTTTTTTTCTTTTTCTTTTTCTTTTTCTTTTTCACTTCTTTTTCTTACATTCAACACATTATAACTCATGCACGTGTCTAGGCAAAACTCGGCTTCTCAACATGGTCACAAACTATAAAAATAAAATCCCAACATATACCCCAAATTGGTTTCAGATACCGACTAATCATAATACAAACATTCCTAACAAGCGCAAACTATAAGTCCTCGAATCGGATGATCAAAGGTAGGGAAGATGGTGGATAATAGGCTCAAAGTTAGCTAGTAATCAGCTTCCTTATCTAAGATCAAGAAGAGGTTAGGCTTAAGGGGTTTAATGCAATTGGTAATAAGGGATTTTGGCTCTAAAGCTCTAGGCTCAAATATCAAAGAATGCCCTGTTATCTCACTAACTTCCACACAACCTAGACTACGATAAGTACTAGTAGGATGCCTCGATTAATTAACACAAGTATGCACCTCATGAAAAATAGAGACTGGTGTCTCTTCCATCGGCTCAAGTCCTCACAAGTTTCACTCGTAAACCCTCTAGTCTAGTCTACATAATGAAACCACTCGTTTCTACCTATTCCTAGTCTTTGTGCTCGAATTAAATTCCTAACTAAGAGTTTGATAAAATTCTAATACAAATTAAAAAATTTTGAGGGGGGGTCAAATTTTTGAAAATTTCATGCCAAGTTTAAACCTAAACAACCTAAGAAAGGAAGATTCCAATAAGGAACCCTCCCCCACACTTGAGTGACACATTATCCTCAAGGTGTCTAAATCACGCATACAAAAACACAAATATCACACAAAAATAAAAATAAATTCATGCAAGCAAGCAAAAACAAGGATAAGCAAACAAACACACAAAACAAAGAATCTAACACAAAAAAGAGCAAAGAAAATAAACTAAATAAAATAACAAAAGATAAGGAAGTAGGAGCTCCCTATCAATCTCGTGCTGGCGACTGTGGTGGAAAAGAGAATCCACTGTCGAAGTTCTCAACCTACTATTGCATCTATGCTGTGTGTGCTCTCTACTCTGCCCTGAAGACACGCTGCTCCTCCTGCTCGGCTCGCTGCTCCGCCATCTCTCTATCGTGTGCCTCGTAATAGCATTCCCAGTTCGTCTGGTTGGTCACTGCATAATCCTGCACTTGCACCTGCAAGGCAGTAAACTGGTCACGTAAGTAGGAGAGCTCACCATGGTAGTCCCAACCCTGATGGCTTGGCTCTGGCTCACTGGGGCCTGGCTGGTAGTGCTCCTGCTGACTGGGCTCCTGATGGCTAGGCTCTTCGTCACTCTTTTCTTCTTCGTCCTGGTCTGGAGGCGGAATCGGCTGCCTAAGTCACTCTTGCACTATTGGTCACTCTTGCCATTCCTTGAACCTGTATACAGTTTTGCCATTTGCCCTTGTCTTCGTAATGAGTTTGCTGTTGTTGAGCTTTTGGATGTTAAGTGGCAACGGTTGTACTGAAGTTCCTTGGAAATCTATATACTCAGCAGGAAACTGGTGATGAGTAATGCGTGCAATAATGTGAGCAAGGTATAGACGTGTGGGTCTTCCATTAATCATTCGTCTAAACACATCTAAGACCATCAACCATATGCTAAACATCTGATCATTGACCAAACAATAGAGAGCGTAAAGCTGTGGATGAAAAACCTTAGACTCTTCCCACTGCCCGCTAAATGTAAGACTCATAAATCTATGGGCTAGCACTAGGCAGGGGTCTCTAATCAGGGAACTAGGTGCCTTCCCGGACTCATAACGCTCAAACCCTGTAAGCTCGTGCCATGCCTGATGAGCAAGATCATGAGGTGAGAAATCTAATACGGTCCCCCTAGAGTGCAAACTAAAGAGTCTATTGAATTCTTCCTCTTCCATCATGAATTCCTTGTTGAACAGCCTAGCACTAAAGGATCCATTATTCCTAGCAATTGTCAAGGTACTAAAGAACTCCCAGCTAAGTTCATCCTTTCCTAGAACAGTTCTCTCTGAGAAATACCTCCAACCAAGCCTCCTCAAAATTCTCTTCAACTCCGTATCTATACCTAACTTCTCCATATCCTCCCAATTAATCTTAAAATAGCTAACAGTGGCTATCTTAGAGAAATGGGTGTACCTCCTCCCTTCCCAATCGTGAAAGATCAAGAAAGGAGCATTGTAGCGACCGGTGATGTTCAGAAGTTGAGGAGTCTCTGTTGGTGGTGAGGAAGTGTGTATCCTCTTACCTGCTCTCCGTGTGCTGCTTGTTCCTTCTCCTTTTGCCATGGAAATTGATTGGAAAATGTTGGGTAATGTAGGGAGAAGGTTATGGAAGATTGGGCCTATGGGGATTTTTGAGTTTTGGGTGATTTGAAATTTTTTAGGAAGAAAAAGTGAGGATTTGGGGTTTGGCCGAGAGGTTTATACCCTTCTCTGCCGCAATATGGTGCGCGCCAATGGCACTACTGGTGCACGCCAACAGTACCCTCTCTATCGACAGTTTTCAAGAAACGCCTCTAGCGTATGCCACCACCATGTCTTTAGCGCGCGCTACTCAGTGTGAAATGCCATTTTTGGTTGTTGTCGTATTTACATACAACACATAAACAATCTAACATACAAATAAAACAACCTATGCTAATTTTTTTGTATTTTTCTAATTTTTATGATTTTTTTGGCTTTTATATACGCTGCATTCCTGGAAAGCTTGAAAACCAGATGCCCCATTCTAATGGGTCATTCTTTGACGGATTATCAATTATCGTGACCTTTTCGGTACGAAGCTTATGGAGGTCACGACATATTAGTACAGTCGCTCGATTAGCATATAGTACTATCTCTGATGCAATCACCGTCAAAGGTGTAACTTCACTATCCGCTACTCATATAGCTCCTCAATTGCATACCAAGACGAACTTTCTAGTCTCGCAACCCTTTCAGCATGAAGCTTAACGGGGTCTTGACGCAATAGGATAGTTCTCTCAGTTTGCAAAATTATAGTATGTTTGCTGCAAACACCGTCGTGCTCTAACTTCCCACACTTGTGACATAACCCAAATCTCGCCATCCTTCTTCTGTAGGCACACTTTGATGTTCCTCTCGAATGTCTCTCTAAATTCTCTTCACATCTCTCTAGTCTCAACATCTCTTTTGCTTGCTTGAGAATGACGAGACATATGTCCATGGGGATTTTCTTTGTGATTAACAATCTAAGCAACAATATATACTTGACACAAAACATCCTGTTCTTTATCCTCTGACAGGTAAAAGAGAACAAAATCCTAAAAACAAAAATGATATAATTATATACATTAACATACTAATTTAGAGTTGTCAGCTTGACTCTTTTCGTGTTCATGCATCGGATGACATATTAACCAATTGCACTTCCGCAACTTGGTTAATGATGCCTCCACCAAGGTAGATCTTACACCTTTGGCCGTTGACTTTGAAGACTATCCCTTTACTATCTTTCAGATCAAGTGCTCTGAAAGGAAACACCTTGACAATTTGGTACGGGCTGCTCTATTTGGATTTGAGCTTCTCATGGAAAAGTCTCAATCACGAATTATAAAGAAGAACATTTTGGCCCTCCTTGAAGTCTTTCTTTGTAATGTGGGCATCATGTCTCTGTTTGGTTTTTTCCTTATAGAGTCTTGAGCTCTCGAATGCTAAATCATGCATTTCTTCCAACTCAACAAGTTGGAGAATTCTGCGTTCACCAGCCTTTTTGTAATCATAGTTCAGGGTCTTAATGGCCCAAAATGCACGATGCTCAAGTTCTACAGGAAGATGTCATGCCTTGCCATAAACAAGCCTATAATGCATCGTCGAGCTTATTTGACCAGTCTTTCCTAGGCGATCTGATTGTCTTTTCCAAAATCTTTTTGAGCTCTCAATTAGAAAGCTCAACCTGTCCGCTCGTTTAGGGATGATAAGGTGTGGCCACCTTGTGTGTTACCCTATATCTCTTTAGAAGGACTTCAAATGGTCTATTATAGAAATGTGATCCTCCGTCACTGATAATCTCTCTTGGTAACCCAAATCCTGAGAAGAGTCTTTTTAGAAAGTGGATAACGACTCTAGCGTCATTGGTAGGTGATGCCAAAGCTTCTACCTACTTTGAAACATAATCAACTCCAACCAAGATGTACTTGTTACCATACGATATGGGAAAAGGTCCCATAAAATCCAATCCCCATACGTCAACGAGCTCAACTTCCAAAATCCCAGATAAAGGCATCTCATTTCTTTTGGAGATGTTGCCTGTTCTCTGGCGGCGATCACACTGTTCCACATAGGTATGTGCGTCTCTAAATATGTATGGCCAGTAGAACCCACACTCAAATACCCTTGCTGCTGTCTTTGTTGCTCTATAGTGACCTGAGTAAGGAGTGTTATGACATTGCTCTAAAACATTAGCTATTTCCCAATCAGCTATGCATCGTCGAAGAACCCCATCATTATATCTCTTAAAGAGGTATGGATCATCCCATATAAATATTTGAGAATCCCTTTAGAACTTCTTCTTTTGAGGATAACTCAGGCATGCAGGAATAATTTCTCCAACTAAAACGTTGGCAAAATCTGCATACCAGGGAGTTCCCACTCTACTTTTCATCATTAGAGTTTCATCCGGAAACTCTTCCTGTATCTTTCCATATTTGTTCATCCTGTCGCTTTTTTCTAACCTAAAGAGATGATCTGCGACAACATTTTCAGCTCCTTTCTTATCCTTGATTGACAAGTCAAATTCTTGAAGTAACAAAATCCAGTGCTTTAAGCGAGGTTTGGCATCTTGCTTTGAGAATAAATACTTCAAAGCTGTATGGTCGGTATAGACTATAACTTTTGAACCAAGCAAGTATGCTCTGAATTTATGACAAGCATAGACGACTGCAAGTAACTCTTTCTCAGTGCTCTGAATGAATGACAGAGGGAAATGATCCTTTCGTGTGGCATCATTCAATTTTTTGTAGTCAACACACACCCTCCAATCGATCATAGTCCGTGTTGGAATGAGCTCGCCTTCCTCATTGATTACCACTGTCATTTCTCATTTATTTGGAACACAATGGATTGGGCTATGCCATTCACTATCAGAAATCGGATAAATAATGCTGGCTTTTAGGAGCTTGATCACCTCCTTCTTTACAACCTCTTTCATGTTAGGATTCAGTCGCCTTTTTCGGTCTACCCTCGGTTTTGCTCCATCCTCCATGTGAATATGGTGTATCACAATTTCTGGGCTTATCCCCTTGATGTCAGAGATTTGCCAAGCAATTGCCTTAATTCATCTGTTCACAATTGCGAGCACTTTATCTTCTTCATCCTTGGAGAGCTTGTTTGAGATTATAATTGGTAACCTCCCTCCATCTATCAAGAATGCATACCTTAGATGCGAGGGTAGCTCTTTCAACTCCAAGGATGGAGCTTTCACAATTGAGGGTGGAGTTCGATATTTCAATTGAATTTCCAATTCCTCAAGTAGACTTTTCTTGTCGACTTCTTCCTTTACTTCTTCCACAATTTCCTCCTCTTCTTCGTATTGTCCTTTTTCCTCTATTCTCAAAATATTTTCCTTATAGAATTCGAGAATACATTCATCTACAATGTCGATTTTCATGCACATCCCTTCATCAAGAGGATGGCGCATCACACTTGTCATTTTAAACTCAACTTTCTCCTCTCCTATTCAGAGGACCAATTTGCCATTATGAACATCAACCAACGCGTGTGGAGTGTTAAGGAAGGGTATGCCAAAAATCAGCGGACAACTCTTGTCCTCATGAAAATCTAAAACTACAAAGTCAACTGGAAAGATGAATTTGTCTATCTTTACCAGGACATCCTCAACCACACCGAATGGTTTCTTTATGGTTTGGTCTGCCAACTAGAGCAGCATAGAAGTTGGCTTAACTTCACACAATCCTAGTTTCTGGAATATCGATAAAGGCATCAAGTTGATACTTGCGCCTAAATCATATAAGCACTTTGGAAACTCAAGTTCACCAATAAAGCAGGGAATAGTAAAACTCCCCAGATCTTGTAGCTTTGTAGGAAGATTCTTGGAGATTAGAGAGCTACAATTTGCAGTTAGGGCAATAATCTCTCCATCTTCCCACTTCCTCTTCTTCGTTACGAGCTCTTTTAGAAACTTGGCATAGTGTGGTACTTGATCAAGCATCTCAAGAAAAAAGACACTGATTTGAATGTTCTTCATTTTCTCTATAAACTGAAGAAATTTCTCATCCATTCCAGTCTTTCTCTTTACCCTCTGAGGGTAAGGTAAAATGGGAATCATTGGTGGTGGCGGTACGTAAACTTCTTTTTCTTCTTCCACAACTTCCTTTTGCGGAATTTCCTCATGTTGTACTTCTTCTACCATGTCTTGGTCAGGGATCTGCATGTTAATGTCCTTAGCCTCCTCTTTAACAATTTGAGAAGCTAATTCTTTTCCACTTCTTAAGGCAATCGCATTAACGTGACCTCGAGGATTTTCTTCAGTAGAGCTTGGAAGTGATTCTGAAGCTCTTTGGGCATTTGCCTTTACAATTTCCCCAAGTTGTATTTCCATATTGCGCATGGCAGTTGATTGCCCCCTAAGGAATTGTTCCAAATTGTTTTGCCTTGCTTCTTGGCTTGCCAAGGCCTTCAATATTTGGCTTTGGTTAGTGGATGATTCCCAGTTTGTTGGATGAATTTCTCTACCTTGTCAAATCTTTCCTCTAGGGCCCCCATTCTTTCTCCTAAAAATCCATGTGGTTGAAAACCAGGTGGTCCTTATTGTGGGGCTCGTAATGATAGTCCTTTATCAGGAACAATTGCTATGCTATCATCATTGCTCCTGTCTTTCCACAAGAAATTAGGATGATTTCTCCATCCAGGATTGTATGTTGAAGAATATGGATTGTTCCCTATTCAGTTTCCTCCTTGTCCTTGACCACTAACAAAATTAACTAGCTCAGTTTGTTGGTCATCATGGCACATTGACTCAACTCATGGCCAATGTTACCACAAGCTTCACTATTTTGTTGGATAGCGACAGCATCAACTTTGGTTAAGGTTAAATCTCGCAACTATTTTGCCATCAAATCTAATTGAACTTGAAATGATGAGGAAGCATCAAGTTCAATCATTCCTCTCTTCTTGCTTCGCTCAGTTAGTTCTCTCAGTTCTCTGATAGGTTGTTTCTTTCTTTCATTTGCGATTATCCTATTTGTTGTTGCCAATTCTTCCAGAATATGGTAGGCTTTGTCTCTTTCCTTCCTCAGAAAATTCCCATTGGAAGCAGCGTCAACAGTCCCCATTGTTGTAGGTAAAAGGCTAAAATAAAAAGTTTTGAGCAAAGATTCCTCCGATAAACTATGGTGAGGGCAACTCCTTTGTAGTTCCTTAAATCTCTCCCAAGTTTCACTCAAAGAGTCACCTTCAAATTGTTCGAAATTAGTTATCTCCTTGACGAGCTTGCTTGTCTTTGAGTATGGGAAATACTTGTCCAGAAAAGCATTTGCCAGTTCTTCCCAAGTGGTTATTGGAGAACCTTTTAGTTGCTTGTACCATAGTTTAGCCTTATCCCTAAATGTGTATGGAAACATTCGTATCTTAACAGTATCATCAGATACTCCTGGATACTTGAAGTTATTAGCTAATTCCATGAAATTTCCAAGATGGTCATTTGCGTCCTCATTAGGTAGTCCATAGAACTGACTCGATGCTTGAAGCATATGAATCACTACCGGCTTGATTTCGAATTGATTAGCTTCAATAGCTGGCTGCTGAATTCCAGTTTTTGCTCCTTCATATGGTGGTCTTCCATGGTCCATTAAAGATTTTCGAGGTGCTTGAGCTTCAGCTCCTTGTCCTTCTTGCCTTAGATCTATCTTTACTTTCTCTCTTTTCTCCTTGCGCAATGACCTTTCTAAACGAGTAATGTCCTCTTCAAATTTTAACGAAAATTTTTTTGTGGACCTGGTTAAGGGCATGCACGTAACTTTCCTCGCAAGTAACTTGTGTTGCAAGTAACACTAAAAATTAACTCTAATTTTTTTTAATATTTAAAAATATATTATTATAAAATAAAAATTTTACTAATCCAAGTTCGTTCACCAAATCTAGCTTTATCTACTCAGTTCCCCAGCAATGGCGCCAATTTGTTGTTCTTGTAGAGAGCTGTTTTTTTTAATGTGTAAATGTGATTTGGATTTCCCTTCGTACTTAATCTGAGGCGTATTGATGATTCGTGTGAATTTAATGCCACCTGGGAAACTATGGCGTGCGCCAATGGTGCTAATGGCGCGAGCTAATAGTGTCCAACTAAGCTTGCCTCACGAGCTCGTCTCATGGCCCTTGTTTCTGGGCGCCTATGGTGCGTGCCAGAACCTATTGTGGCGCCAATGTTCTTCGTGTAAGAACAATGGCGCGCGCCAATGTTCTTCGTGTAAGAATAATGGCGCGCGCCAATGACCTATGGCGTGCCCCAACTTTCAATAGCTTCAGCACAGAGTAAGTTCGGTTTTGTCGATCCTCAGGGATTTGAGTTCTAATGCTTCGTACTGAGTTTTCAAACTTGTTTAGGAGTATATTATGAAGATTGGTTGATTTATAACTCGAACAAACTTCTAAATTAATGATCTAAAGATTTAGCAAGTTTAAGGTCTATGAACTTCAAAACACAAAATTAACAATCGTATTTAGCAAATTTAATTAAGAGTGAGTTTCGTACCATTGAAACTCATGTCATCAACTAACTTTGGGGTTTATTATGTTCGTATTATGATCCGAGTGTTTCATAAGCAACAAATTTACACTTTTGCGCTAGATTTACCTAAATTGCTCTTAGCAAAACTTGAACCAACTAGATGTTCTTTCGACCCCACTAGTTGATTCAAATCAAGCTAAGAAATAACTATAATTATCACTCAGTGGACAACTAATTACTTAAGTAGATTTCTCATTAATTAAGCACTTAGTCATCTAGTTAATTTTTACACTAATTCCATCACCTTTCGATCTCAAGTTTTACCTAAGTTCATAATTATGGTTATTCACATAGATTTTATCACAGCCAACTAGTCTAAATTGTTGTCAAAGGCAAGAACTAATAATGATCATAATCTAGTTAATCTTAAGCTTTAAGTCGATTAACTAGAACATATTTTTATGCATGTTTAACCCCTCAAATTAGTTGATTACATATTAGTTTCTAGGTCCTAAACTCACAGAATATACTACTCACACATGCTTATACAAAAACACAATATAAACATTAACAAACTTAAGCATAACTTAATAAAATGAGATTACAAGAAGAGAAAGCTTAATAATATTCAAAGAAGCTTCCTCCTTCCTTCATGTCCATGGTAGAGAGTTACAATTTTTGTGGCTTAGTCTCTGGATATTCTCTACATGCTTATCTCCCATTTCTTACACACTTTCTCATAATGAGTCATTATTATCTAAAATCCAAAGTCTAAAGTCAAAATAATATAAACTAAGCTAATATCCTAACAACTACCCTCCATTGTCCCCCTAAGGTGTCTGCCACACCATCCAGTAGTGAAAAACTCTGAGTGCCCTTGGCCCCCATGTGTTTGCCAATGAGAAGAGCAAGTGGTTGGCCAAATTATGTCACTGTCTGCCTCTGGCGCGCGCCAATGGTGTCTATGGCACATGCCAATCATGCCGTAGTCCAACGTCAGAGTGATCTCTCCATCCAGGTGTGTTTGGCCCGCACCACGCATGCCTATAGCGCGTGCCAGAGGTGCACAGGTGCAGAATCTTGTGCTTTTGAGCTCCAAATCGCCCATGCCCTAGCGTTATCGATCAAACATTCTCCTCGAGTCATCAAGTAGGCTCCTAAAACCACAAAAATACAATGAGAAAAGACAAACATAACTAACAATCACAATAAATGAAAACTAACACAAGACGACTAAAAATCTCTAGAAATAAACTAAAACTACAAAAAGAACCTAAGAAATAAACACAAAATATGAGTGTTCAAGGCACTCATCATACGCTCCCCGACCTTTTTGTAATCATAATTAAGGGTCTTAATTGCCCAAAATGCACGATGCTTAAGCTCTACTGGAAGATGGCATGCTTTACCATAAACAAGCCTATAAGGTGACATTCCTATTAGTGTTCTGAATGCCATTTGATACTCCCATAAGGCATTATCGAGGTTGTTCGACCAATCTTTCCTTGCTGTACCGACCATCTTTTCTAAGATTTTCTTGAGCTCTCGGTTTGAAAGCTCAACTTGTCTGCTAGTTTGGGAATGATAAGGTGTTGCCACCTTGTGCGTTACCCCATATCTCTTTAGCAGGACTTCAAATTGTTTGTTGTAGAATTATGACCTCCATCGCTGATTATCGCTCGTGGCACTCCAAATCTTAAGAAGAGCTTCTTAAGAAATCGGATAACTACTTTAGCATCATTTGTTGGTGATGCCAAAGCTTCTACCCATTTTGAAACGTAGTCTATTCTTACCAAGATATACTTGTTGCCATACAATGTCGGGAAAGGTCCCATGAAGTCCAATCCCCAAACATTGAAGAGCTCAATCTCTAAAATTCTAGATAAAGGCATCTCATTCCTCTTTGAGATGTTTCCTATTCTTTGACAGCAGTCACACTGCTCAACATAACTACGTGCATCCTTAAAGATGAAAGGCTAATAGAATCTGCAATCGAAGACTTGGAATGTGGTTCTTGTAGCTTCATAATGACCTGAGTAAGGAGTGTTATGGCATTGCTCTAAAATGTTTTCTACTTTCCAACTATCAATGCAACGTCAAAGAACCCCATCACTACACCACTTAAAAAGGTATGTATCATCCCATACATATATCTGAACATCCTGTAGAAATTTCTTCCTTTGAGGATAACTCAGATCTGTAGGAATAATTCCTCCAACTAAAACATTGGCACAATCTGCATATCAGGGAGCTTCTACTCTACTCATTATCATCAGAGTTTCATCCGGAAACTCTTCTTAAATATTCTCTTCAATCTCCATACCGTCACTTTTCTCTAACCTAGATAGGTGATCAGCGATAATGTTTTCTGCTCTTTTCTTGTCCTTAATGGACAAGTCAAATTCTTGGAGTAACAAAATCTAGCACATCAAACAAGCTTTGGCATCTTGCTTTGAGAAAAGATATCTCAAAGCTGCATGATCAGTATAAATTATCACTTTCAAACCAAGTAAGTACGGCATGAATTTGTCACACGCATAAACAACCACAAGCATCTCCTTCTCTGTGGTCGTATAATTGAGTTGAGCTCCTACCAATAGCATAGTAGATGACATGGAGTTTCTCCTCTTTCTTCTATCCAAGCACACAACCCAAAGCTAGATCACTTACGTCATACATCAATTCGAATGGAAGCTTCCAATCCAGTGATGAAATCACATGAGTTGTGATAAGAGCTTTCTTGAGACCATCAAGTACCTTAAGACAGTGCTCATCAAAGTTAAAGGATACATCATTAACCAGTAAATTTGTTAGAGGCTTAGCAATTAGAGAGAAGTTCTTGATGAATCTTTGATAAAATCCGGCATGATCCAGAAATGCCCTAACTCCTTTAACTGTGGTTGGTGCGTCCATTTTCTCTATCGCCTCTGTCTTTTCCATTCCTGCTCTAGAAATCTTGTACCCAAGGACTATTCCTTTGTCTACTATAAAATGGTACTTTTCCTAGTTGAGCACGAGATTCTTTTTCTCACATCTCTCCAATACTTTGTCTAGGTTGTTAAGATAATGATCAAATGAGTCTTCGAAAATAGAGAAGTCATCCATGAAGATTTCCATAATCTTCTTGTTTATCTCCTAGAAGATAGACTCCATGCAATGTTGGAATGTTGCTGGGGCACAACTTAATCCAAAAGGCATTCTACGATATGCAAAAATACTAAAGGGACAGGTGAAAGATGTCTTCTCTTGATCTCTAGGGTATATTGCAATTTGGTTGTACCCAGAGTACCTATCCAAAAAGCAATAATAAGAATACCTTGCAATCACTTCCAACATTTGATCAATGAATAGAAGTGGGAAATGATCTTTCCGTGTGGTATCATTCAATTTATGATAATCAACGCACACTCTCCATCCGGTCATAGTTCTTGTTAGAATAAGTTCCCCTTCCTCATTGATCACAACAGTCATTCCTCCTTTCTTAGGAAAACAATGGATCGGGCTAACCCACTCACTATCCAAGATTGGATAGATAATTCTGGCTTCGAGGAGTTTTATCACTTCCTTCTTAACAACCTCCTTCATGTTAGGATTAAGCCTCCTTTGTCAGTCTACTCTCGGCCTCGCTCCATCCTCCATGTGAATATGATACATCATAATTTTTGGGCTTATCCCCTTGATATCAGATATTTGCCAAGCAATGGCCTTAATCCATTTGTTCACAACTGTGAGCACTTTCTCTTCTTCTTTCTTAGTGAGCTTGTTTAATATAATAATTGGTAACTTCCCTCCATCTATTAAGAACACATATCTCAGATGCGAAGGTAGCTCTTTCAGTTTTAAGGAAGGAGCCTTCACAATCGAGGGTGGTGTCCGATATTTTAAAAGAATTTTGAGCTCCTCAAGTAAACCTTTCTTATCAATTTCCTCATTAACTTCTTCCACAATATCCTCCTCTTTTATCTCTAGTTCTTTATTCTCAATTCTAGAGATATTTTCCTTGCAAAACTCGAGGATACACTCATCTACAACATCAATTTTCATGCACATTCCTTCATCAAGAGGATGGCGCATAACACTTGTCAGTTGAACTCAACCTTCTCGTCTCCAATTCGGAGCACCAATTTACCATTATGCACATCTACCAATGCATGAGCTGTGTTGAGGAATGGTCTACCATAAATCAGTGGACAGTTCTTGTCCTCAGAGAAATCCAGAACCACAAAGTCAACTGGGAAGATGAACTTGTCAATCTTCACCAGGACATCCTCAACCACACCATATGGCTTCTTAATAGTTTGGTCTGCCAACTGAAGTAGCATTGAAGTTAGCTTAACTTCACACAAATCTAGTTTTTGAAATGTAGACAAAGGCATCAAGTTCATACTTGTGCCTAAATTACACAGACATTTTGGAAACTCGATTTCACCAATGAAACTAGAAATTGTAAAACTCATCGGATCTTTTAGCTTCATCAGAAGATTCTTTGAGATTAGAGAGCTACAATCAGCCGTAAGGGTGACTATCTCTCCATCTTCCCACTTCCTCTTCTTAGTGACGAGTTCCTTTAGAAACTTGGCATAGTGTGGAACTTGATCTAGCATCTCTAGAAAAGAGACACTAATTTGAATGTTCTTCATTTTCTCCATGAAACGGAGAAATTTCTCATCCATCCCTGACTTTCTCTTTATCCTCTGAGGATAAGGAAGAATAGGGACCATTGGTGGTGGTGATACGTAAACTTCTTCTTCCTCCGCAACTTCTTCTTGCTAGACCTTATCTTTTTGAACTTCTTCCTCCTTATATTTTTCTAGACTCACCACATCACTCTCTTTTGCCTTCTCTTTGACTTTTTGAGAAGCTAATTCCTTGCCACTTCTCAAGGAGATTGCATTAACTTGGCCATGAAGATTTGTTTCAGTAGAACTTGGGAGAGAGCTAGATGCTCTCTGCGCATTTGTCTTTGCAATTTTCCCAAGTTGTACTTTCATGTTGCGCATGGCAGTCGCTTGCCCTTTTAGAAATTTTTCTAAATTGTTCTGCCTTGCTTCCTAGACCGCTAATACCTTCAAGATTTGACTTTGGTTGTTGGATGATTCTCTAGTTTGTTGGATGAATTTCTCAACCTTGTCAAATCTCTCCTCAAGGGCTACCATTCTTTCTCCCAAGAACTCACATGGTTGAAAACTAGGTGGTAGTCCTTGTTGTGAGACACGTAAAGGCAATCCTTTATCAGGAACAATTGTCATACTATCATCATTGTTTATCTCTTTCCATGAGAAGTTAGGGTAGTTTCTCCATCCAGGATTGTATATTGAGGAATATGGGTTGTTACCCATTCGGTTTCCTCCTTGTCCTTGACCACTAACAAAGTTGACTTGCTCTGTAGGTTAGTTCATCATTGCACATTGACTAATCTCGTGGCCAGTATCGCCACAGGCTTCGCAATGCTATTGTAAAGAAACATCATCAACTTTGTTTAGAGTCAAATTGTGTAACTGCTTTGCCATCAAGTCTAATTGTGCTTGAAAAGATGAGGAAGCATCAAGTTCAATTATTCCTCTTCTCTCACTTTGCTCAGTTACCTCCCTTAACTCTCTGATGGGTTTTTTTTCTCTCATTGGTGATTATCATGTTTGTTGCTGCTAATTCCTCCAAAATATGGTGGGCTTCACCCCTTTCCTTTCTAAGGAAATTTCCATTGGAAGCAGAGTCAACAGTTCCCATTATTGTTGGTGACAGGCTAAAATAAAAAGTCTTAAGAAGAGACTCCTCAGACAAACCATGGTGCGGGCATTTTCATTGCAAATCCTTAAATTTCTCCCAAGTTTCACTCAAAGACTCTCCTTCATATTGTTCGAAGTTTATAATCTCCTTAACGAGTTTGTTGATCTTTGAGTAGGGGAAATATTTTTCAAGGAAAACATTTGCCAATTGCTCCCATGTGGTTATTGGAGTACCCTTAAGTTACTTATACCAAAGTTTAGCCTTGTCCCTTAAGGTATAAGGAAACATTCTGATCTTAACAGCATCATCAGACGCTCCAGGATACTAAAAGTTATCAGCTAATTTCATGAAGTTCCCCAGATGTTCATTGAGATCTTCATTAGGCAGTCCATAGAACTGACCCAAAGCTTGAAGCATATAAATCACGGTTGGCTTAATTTTGAAGTGATTGGCTTCGACCATTAGCCGTTGAATTCTAGTTAAAGCTCCTTTGTATGTTGGTCTATGGGCATGAACTCCAACCCCTTGACCCTCTTGCCTTTGGTCCATTCTTTCTTTCTCTCGTCTCTCCTTCCGCAATGACCTCTTCAATCTCCAATGGAGAAATATTGGTAGAACGGGTTAAAGGCATACATGTAACTTGTCAAGCAAGACAAGTCACTCTATTCAAAAGTAAACCAAAAATAAAAAAAATAAAAATAAAAAATACTAATCTGAGTTCGTAAACCGAATTGAGAGTCTAAATCCTCAATCCCCGGCAACAGTGCCAATTGGTGACTCCTACTTTCTGCAAGCTTGTTTTGCTAATACTTCCGTTAAAAGTTCTACTTCAAATCTACTTAAAACCAGAAGATCAATCGTTTATTCGGACTTCCTGGCATGTGCCAACTAAGGGTGGTGTGCGCCAACTTTTCACTAACTTAAATTTTAGCATGCGCCAACTACACTAGGCACGAGCCAAAAGCTCTCGAATAAATAGACTTAGCATGCACCAACTATGGCTGGCGTATACCAAGTTATCAGCAAAATTATAGCACATTGCAACAATGAGTAAGTACAAGTTTATTGATCCATAGAGACTGAGTTTTTAGCCTACTCTAAGGTTTACTTACTTAACTAGGATCAGATTATGAAATTTTTTTGTTGAACACTCGTGATCTAAACTCCAAAGCACAAATATAAAGATAACAAGAACAAACACTTAGATAGATTTGGTTATAAAATAGATTATCAACAACTAAAAAAAACTAAAAGTGAGCTAAGTACCTTAAAAGCCAATGTAACCAAGTGATTCAGGGGGTATACGAAGCATGTGACATGGTACGAGTATTTCAAAGGCAATAAATATACACTTTTGTGCTAGAAAGATCTAAATTGATTATTAACCAAGCTTAGAAGGTTAGATATATTCTTTCGACCCCACCAACCAACTAAACTCAGTTAAAGACCAACTATGCATATCACTCAAAGCACAATCAGTAACTAAGGAAGATTTCTCTTCTTTCAAAGTAACAAATCATCAAACTAACGTTTTCATCAAACCTATCTCCTTTTGGTCTCAAGATTGGACTAAGTACAATAACTTGGTGATCAAACAAGTCAAAGCATGACAATAAGCTCGTTAATAAGAACATATTCCTACACATATTAACCCCTCTAAACCTTGGCTACATACAAGGCAATAAGGCACAAAACTCATAGCAAACTACTCAAACATACTTATATAAACAACATGCATCTTTATTTATATATGTTAAGAGGAAAGATAAGAAAGCTTAGCAAAGTTCTTCAAGCTTTCTTGCCTTCACCAGCTTGTTCTAGAGAGAGAGAGAGATATTTTGTCACTTTTTACACTTCTCTCTCTAACTCCCTTTCTTACACTTAGCAAAATATATAATAAACTAAGCTAGAAAGTCAAATAGGTAACAAAATATCTAAGCTAACTTATTCTAAGACAAATATCTAACTAAAATATCTGGGAAGTCAGCTAACATATCCCCATTTCCTTCACAAAAGCCATAAGCCAACTTAGGAAGTTTTGCCATTTGTTTTTCCAATACTCAGATTTTTTTTATTTCTGTCAGACTGGTCTAGCGTGCGCTAGCTTTACTTAGCGTGTGCCAGGTCTTCGTGATTTCTATCTTCGAGTGCATCTGGTCATCTGAGTGAATGGTCGTCCGAGTAATGGCTACTTAGCATGCGCCATATAGGCTTGGCATGCTCCAGATGACTGTGCATTGCATTCCATGGCTTTGCATCTTCCCTCTCGTCCTTGGCTTCACGTGTCTACTCGATTGTCCTCTACTTCTCCTCGAATAGGCTCCTAAAAACAAGCAAACTCAATGAAAAACGATAAACTCAACATAAACACACAATGAACGAAAACTAATACTACGGCAACTAAAATGCAACTAAATCAACCTAAAACATTAAGAACAACCTACTAAAAGGACACGAATAATGAGTGTTTCTGACACTCATCAGTACCACCTTCCTGTTAAGCTTGAGCATCATGCATTTTGGGCCATTAAGACCTTTAACTACAATTACAAAAAGGCCGGTAAATAAAGAGTGCTATAACTTGAAGAGTTGAATGAAATTCGAGACATGGAATTCGAGAGCTCAAGAATCTACAAGGAGAGTATGAAGAAGAGACATGATGCCCATATTGTCAAGAAAGAGTTCAAGGAGGGCCAATAAGTTCTTCTCTATAATTCCTAGTTGAGACTCGTCCCGAGAAAACTCAAGTCAAAGTGGAGTGGGCCATTCAAAATTGCAAGGGCATTCCCATTTGGAGCACTCAAGTTACAAAGTAGAGATAGATGAGTTTTCAAGGTGAATGGCCAAAGGTGCAAGATTTACCTTGGTAGCGATATTGATCAAAATCTGGAGGTACAATTCGTTACTCCTCCCTCTGATGCATGAAAAAGGGTAGTACGTCAAGCTAATGACTTAAAATTAGCATGTTTGATGTTTTATTTCTTTTATTTTTATTTTCTATATTTTAGTTTTAATGATTTAACATTTATAGACTTTTGGTCAGCCATGGCATACACCAACTGAGTCACAAAGGCTCGAGCATTCATAATTTAGCAAATGCCATATTACTAGTGTACACCAACTGACTTATAGGGAGGCTAAATTGTTAGAAACATGGTGGATGCCATAGGCCTAGCGTATGCTAGGAAACTTACAAGGGGCTAGAAAAGTTTAAAGAATGGTGGATGCCATAGTGCTGGCGTACACCAACCAAATTATAGGGGCATGGAGCATTTGGAGGTTGGCGGATGCCATAGTCCTGGTGTACACCAATCGAGTCACAAAAGAATTATGCATTCAAGTCTTGGCATACACCATATACCTAGCGTATACCAAGTTTGGCCAGATAGCATATAACCAAACAGAAATCGAGAATTACTTTTTCTCCCCAAACACAAAAATCCCCGAACACAAAAAGAACACAAGCTTCAACCCAAAAAATAGAGACCTAATCCACCCAATCTACCACCCAATCTCTGACCATCAAGATGATGATCACCACCACCACAACCTTCCTCATATCTGTATGATGCCCTCTTCTGCCAGCTCACGAAGCAAAATGGGTAAAAACCCTAACTTTTTATTGAGTTTGTTATAAGTTCACCACTATGGTTAATAGAGTAGGCTTAAGCGATGGAGGATGCAAGCCACCTACCAAGCATGCCCACAACCCTCCTTCACCACCTTCATCTATGCCTATATCCCAATAAAATATTGCTAACCAATATGAAGCTCCTATTGTAATCTACCACGATTGGTAGTGAGAGTGGTATTCTTGATTCTCTAACATTAACATTGTTAGTCATTTTAAGATTGGTTATGATGATATGCAAAAGTTGGAGTTAGAAGAGCAATTGCACAATGCATTGAAACACTTTGGCTGGGAATATTTTGTTGATCATAGTATGGTTGCTAGATGGGAGTTGTCATGTCAGTTCTATAACACATTGACCATAGCAGATAATCATAATTACATTTTTTGCATTTGCATTTGATACCAAATTTATAGCTAAGGCACAAATATTCAATAGAATCTTCAAACTTTGTCTAGGGGGTAATGCCTTAGATTTTAAGCCTCTTGATCTTGCTTATCGTGAATAGTTTGAAATCTCTGGTTTTGACAAATATGAGTTCAGTAAAGTACCTAGCGTACTCATTAAAGAACCTAACATTGGTATTTTGCATCGTTTTATGAGTCTCACCTTTAGTGGTCAGTGGGAAGAAAGTAAGGTATTTTGTCCTTTGCTATATGCCATTCATTACTTATGTTATGAACAACTGTTTAGTACACTTGCAATGGTTGTGGATGTCTTTGAACGTACTCTGGCAAAAAATCCTACCCATTTGTATCTAGGTCATATTATCTCCTGCCTTGCACATCACTTTTTCCCTGAGAAATATGCAGCCTTTGAAGGGACCAAAGTTCTTTCAGTGGATCTTAACATCAAAAAGCTCTACTACACCAAACTCATTGAGAAGACTAAATGCGACGGGGAGGAGGTAGTAACTTACAAGGCCTGTGCAAACTGCAAGGCTATCAAAGACCATCTTAAAGCAAATGCCCCAATATAGATTCCTTACCATCAGGTACAACTAAACGAACTTCATGCACGCTATGCAAGTGCAGCTACAAGATTATATCACTACTAACGCGACTTATTAGGAGAGATAACATGAGTACAATGCTTATATGGAGGCAGCCCAGCAAGCATAATTAGAGGCCTAACAAGCACATTATGCTTAACAGCAAGCCTACACTGACTGGATGAGGGCATGGGTTAAAAATTTTGGTAGCAACTTCATGCCTCCACCTCCTCCTCCACAAGATTAACTAGGGAGCAGTCTACTACCTTTTTCTTTTGTTTTCTATTTTGATGTCATGTCCTCTTGTTAATGTGATGTTGAATTATATTACTTTATTTGTGTGATTCTTCCTATTTATTTATGGTTTTTGCTTTGTTATCTTTGATTTGCTTATTTTATTTTGACACCTTGAGGACAATGTGTCTTTCAAGTACAGGGGAGGATTCCACTTAGGAATCTTTTATGTGTTTAGGTTTAAATGATCTTATTTAGGTATAGACTTGGCATGAATTGTTAAAAAATTTGATGCCTCTAGAAATTTATAAGCTTGTGTTAGAAGATTGTCACACTCCTAGTTAGGGATTAAGCTCGAGTACAAAGATTAGGAACTTGTAGAAATCTCATACTCGGTTGTTTAGACTAATGGTCTCGCTATATAGACTACACTACAAAGTTGATGAGTAAACCTTGTGAGTAACTTTGAGCCGAAGGAGGAGACACCGTGTTCATTTTTTTCATGAGGTACATACTTGAGTATAATTGATTGAGGTATCCTGCTAGTACTTAGCATAGTCTTGTTTGTGTGGGCATTAGTGAGATGATGATGGTAATTTCTTTGACATTGAGCCTAGAGCTTTAGAGCCAAAATTCCTAGTATCAATTATTTTAACTCATTGAGCTTATCCATTCTTTGATCATATTATAATTAAGTCTTATATCCACCATCCTCCTTATCTTTGGCCATCAAATCTGAGACACATAAGTTTTACATTTTGGGGATGATTTGTATTGGGTTTAGTTGGTAGCTTAGTATTAATGTGGGTTAAACTGTTGGGAATTTTTTTAGTTGAGTGGCCAAACTAAGAAGTCGAGTTTTTTCTTAGAAAATCCATGTTTGTGATTAAAAAAAGAAAAAAAAGAGAAAAGAAAAGAAAAAAGTGAAAAAGAAAAGTTAATGTTGAATAAGGCATCACTTATTGGCAAGACTCGTGTTATGTGGTCATAGAAACTCGGCGAATTAGGGAGTGTGTTTGAATTATCTATGGTGAGGATGTTTAGAATAGATGAGTGACTAATTTACTTTTGTAATATGTCCTTGGATTGGATGGTTTAACTACTATCCAAATATTTTACCTCACCTTTACCTTAGCCCCATTATAACTCTATGTAAAGTCCCCCCGATCATGAGCAACCATGCGACTTTGAGATATTATTGAGTAGGATGTAGGATACTTTGAAAGATATCGACCACATATGTGAGTGATAGGAAGTTGACCACTTATAAAATTGAGTGTAAAAAATTTCCAATTCTTTGATTAGTTAACCTACTAGTGTCTTTTACGTAGTGTTAACACTTGTTTAAACAATTGAGTACTAAGGTGTCTACCAGTTCTTACTCTTTGTGTTTTTATTGATGACCTAGCTAAGTGTGGGTGGTCTTTTGATGTGAGCTTGGAGTTTTAAGGGAAGTTAAATTGTGAACTTGTCATGCCAAGTCTATTCCTTGCTGTGTTTTTCCTTGTTATGTGATGTTGTTTTTGTTTTCCATGTATTGAGCTTTGCTTGGGGACAAAAAATGATTCCAATGTGAAGGTGTGATGCTTTGCCTGCATAGAAGGAACTTGAAGGAGCATTTTAGGAAGCTTTGAAGATCATCTTGAGCTATCTCTTACTCCCTATTTTGTTCATGCTTTGCCTGCATAGTTTAATGAATAATTTGAGTTATTTCTTGGATATGTGTGAGTAGTTGATTAGTGGGTTGGGTATCTTGAGGATATCTATTTAGCCAATAGTTTAGGGGGTTTAAATGCTTATGATTATGTTCTAGTTTTGGAGCTTAAAGCTTGGTTTTGGTTAATCACCTTGACTATGAGTTTGTTTAATACTAATCACCGAGAGGGGCTAGAATTAATGGACCTTTTGACTAGCTGACTAGTTGTCTTTAGATGAGAGATCTCATTAGGTGATTGGTTATCCTTAGAGTGGAGATTATATTTGGATGTTAGTTAGGTTAGGTGGCTATTTTGTGGCGAAGGTGCATTTAGTTCATCTAGGCCTAGTTAATGATCAATTTAGACTAATTTATGATAAGAGTGTAGATTAGTTGCCTTAGAAATACTCGGATAATAACACGAACTTAGTTAACCCCTTTAATCATTTGATTATTTAGGCTTTCATTGATACCTTGCCAACTTTTATTTTATTTGTGAAATCATCTTATTTATTAGTAGTGTTATTTCGAGTAATAGATTGTGTGTTTATAATTAACATAACCTTCTCATTTGGTCCTAGACTAGCGGTGAAGTCGAGTTTGCAACCTAAACTTGATCCTTATGGGACGACATTCCGTTACTTACTCTTTATTGCGAGAAAGGTGAAAATTATTCTTTTGACTTTCGCCCCTCCTTCTCTTGAAATGAACGTTTTCTTCTTTTATCCAAAAGAGGAATTTTATTATTTTATTCCTTATTTGAATAATTATTTTTCTTAATTATTTTTTAAAATAACATATGTGACAAATTTTAAATGACAAGGATGTCATGTCAACTAATAATGTGTCAACGAAGATCGAAAAAATACACTTCGAGTGTTATCCGACCCATTTCAAAAAGTATAAAAACTTATTTTCAACCATTTTAAAAGTAGATTTATTTATTTAAAAAAATTTGAGCACTACATGGACTTGTTTAACATCTATTCTTGGAAAAAGTTTTTTTTTATAATTGTAGTTTTAAAATTTTTTGCGTGATAATCATGAGAGTCTAAAACGCAACTGATGATCCTAAGTTGATCAATTTTTTTGCGATATAGCCTTGAGACAGGTCTAAGCAAAAAACAATGCTCTGAACTTTTGTGGCATGGTGATGGGTCATACCATATTTGATGAATTTTCTCGGTTGGCAAATTGAGTTAGCACGAAATCAAATATCTTTCAGTACCTTATTTTTTAAAAATATTCTAAAAACACCTATTCTCTCACTTCCCCCCTTCTTCTTCTTTCTCTTCCTCCTCTTATCTCTCACGTCTCTTTTTTTACTTCCTCCTCCTCTTATGTCTCTTGTCTCTCTCAACGGTTCCCAAGCAACCATCCTACTCAAGGGATCTAAAGCCATAACCAACTTCATCTCGCCTCTGCTGAAAGAGATGTTCTCATGTTTTTACAACTCTGGCGAGGAGCTTCATCTGACAACCACCGTGCATTCGCCGACCTCCGTCCTCCGATTCTCCAAAGAGGATTCCTCTAGCTTAGTTTTTGAAAATGAGTCATCCTCGTTGAGCACCAGTCTACGTTTTTTTCCCCATGCGACCTTTCGTTCGACTTCTAGACCTCGGTGCCAGATTTCTTCAAAGACATCATCTTCGATTTTGGCATGGATTACGGAATACCCGTTCTCCTCCCATGAGGATTTTGGTTTGTTTGGTACTTCTGGTGATGACTCACTTCTCGACAACCGCTTCCAGGACATCGGTGACATGTTCAGGTTGGATCTCCTGCTCCCGTCGCGGATCTTTTTCTCCCACGGATCCTCATGCTCCCACCGCGGTAGCCGGTGCTTATATTGGTGCCCATTGTGGTTGGAGGTCCTCAAAAGGAGCATCCGAAGGATCTTCCGTATTCAAAAGTGGATCACCGGGCTCGTGATAGGGGTGGGGAAATTTTATTAATTGATTGAAATAGAAATAGTTTTTGAAAAAAAAATCAAAATTAGATGATTAAAATATATATTTATTTTGAGCCACGTGAGCTAACCAACGATACAAATTTATCTGATGTGGTTTGCAACATCAACAGGTTACATAGGTTCAAAGTATGTTTTGGCTACCCGAGGCTATGTCGAAAAAAAAAATTTAATCGACTTCGGGATCATTAGTTGCATTTGAGAATCTTAGTATTATCGCTAAAAAAATTTGAAACCAAAAATATAAAAAGTGAATTTTTCTATTTATTCTTTCTGTATATCAATTCCTTCAAAATAAATTAATAAATACTAAATAGTTGCAAGGTACTTAAATGACGTTAATTTATATACTAATAAGATAAATATGTAAAGTTAAAAAGTCATTTTTTCCAATTTGTTTTAGTTTAGTTTGACTTAACTTTATTAGTTGACCGTCTCAGTATATATAATAAGTTTCATAAAACAAGTCAATTTCCATATTAAAAGGGCATGAAATTTTTAGGAAAAAAATCCATATTATAATGTATTGGAATGTTCGGTCCATAAGTAATTCATCTGTAAGTTTTGAAAAATTACACACCTTAGTCTCCCATACCAATTTTCGTCTCAAATGACATATGTGATTACCCAAATACTCCTCATCTACATTAAAACTCCCAAACAAGCTAATAAAACATTAAAACTCTCAAATCACAACATCCAAATCATATATCTACCCAACAATTATAAATCGATAGAGTTGAATGAGATGGGTGAGAATAGACTTGTTTTTTCGAAATACGATGCGTGCTTTTTTTATAATTCGTGGCTTGGAGATTAATATATTTAACCGTGATTATAAACTGTCAAAGTGGTAGAGAGATATTTCATCAATCTCATGTAGCATTTGAGATACAAATCAGTTTTAGAAAATAATAATGTCGATTGCTCAAACCTCATAAACTATACTAATCCTAAACTATTTCTGAATAATTTTTTCTCAAAATTCTAAATATATGTTTGGCAGGATAGATTATTTTAAAAAATCTATTGCCCCGCCCGGATTATTCATTCCACACGTGGAAGTGTGGAATCTGCGTTGGCAATAGCGATTCCAAATTTAAAAAAACCCGAAAACCCCAAAAGTAAAATCAGAAGGCCACGCACAAATATGGGTGCCCGGCTTCTGATTCTTCACCTTCCATGTCCATCCCCACCACCAGCAATCATCACATCACCGAACCGCAGGAGGGCGGAGAGACGGTCCAAGGCCAATGGGTACAGGAACCCACGGTCTGGTCCCGGATTCAGGTTCGACCCGGAAGATACCAGCTCCGCTTCCTCCTCTAAGACGAGGACATGGTGGGTCGACGAGGACGATGATAATTTTGATGGTGGGTATTCTGTTTGGGACTCCTTGGACGATGAAGAAGACGAAGAAGATGTTGAATTTTCTTTCTTCAAGGTAACTCTTTGTTGTGGGTAAATTGAGGTAGAACTAAGGAACTGGTATATGTCTCATCTTTATGTAGATTTTAGAATTGTGTCAGTCCGCAGCTAGTGAAGGTTTCTTTTTTACTAAAATAGGGTCCGAGAATTAATTCTGTGCTCCAAGACTCTTGTGATGTTAAACCTTTGAAAACTGAACCAAATAGTGTTGAATTTCTTAGAATGGTGATGAACTAATTAGGAAATTCTTTATTTAAGTTGCTGAGCTGACCCGAAGATTTGGAATTTTGTAGTGATGATCTTGTTGATGTCTTCAGGTAATTAGAACTTTTGGGTGGATGCTTCCTGCAATTGGCATATCTTTGCTAATGGGAACAGGTCCAAATGCTTTCATCATGGCATTGGCTGTACCACTTGGGCAGACAGCTCTTTCTTTATTGTTTGATAAGGTGTGGGTAAGAGGGGGTGGTGGTGCGACGGGGAGACGCAGAAAAAAGTCCCCAAAGAAACCTTTTAGGAAACCTTCCTATGCTGCTAAAAAGGGTGGCACTGACATCAAAGACGAGACAAAGAAGGATCAAGGAACTGGGAGTTATAAGTCGTGGATGGGTGCGACCGGGAAGAAGGGTTCGTATGAGAGGATTGACCATTATGGAGGTTGGGATGAGCTTGATGGTGTGAGCCAAGGTCAAAGAGTTCCGAGAGGGATGCCAAAAGATGATACAGATGGGGCACGATCGCACACAGGGAGAAGTAAACTGAGCAGGATGGGAAGGGTTAGAGAAAAACCATTGTGGGTTCGGCTTATGATTGCTGTTTTCCCGTTTTTGGGATCTTGGACAAGATTCATATTATGATTGTGCAATGTGGCTCTGCAAATGCAAGTTGCTTGGTTTGCTTTGCTTGTTTGGAACTATGTCAAGGGCAATTAAGAAACACAAAGATGATTGATGAGGCTTAGAAGGTGGATAAAGGTATTCTTCATTATAATGCATCAGTAATGGCACATTCATGTGCAAGAACAACGTTTGCGAAACCAGAATTATTCAAAGTAGTGTTTGATAGGTAGGATTACAAATTTTACTTTTTGACATGAAAAAAATCTTATTTGAGAGAGGAATAAAACTCAAATCCGTGTAAAGTTAGGATAACTAATAACCCATATCAAAATATTCAAAAAAATAACTATTCGAAAGCAGGCGGAGTCTTCGTGCCCGTGTGGATGACCACGTCGAGAGGTGATGAAAGTCAGTTTTCACCGGTGAGCTATGCACTTGAAAAAGAATGGTGCTGTGTTGGAGATTTTGTGAATCTTGCTGTTTCTGGTTTGGATCGGTACCAAAATCATACATGTGTCGAGAAACTTATCAAAGCGCCTTCATTAGAACATTTGATCATATTATTACTCTAGCTTTTATTAGCACGTGCCATGTACTTGCAACTCGTTAGTTACATTACGAACGAATTATGGCTGACTGATCCTCAAAAACAAAATTGGTTGATTGAATTTAATGTGAACAACACTAAGCTTTTTTAAAAAAAGTAATTTATATAAAAAAATCAATATATTAATGATGAATTTGCAAACCAATAAAGAAATTTAAAATTTTAGACCATCAAATGCATATATTAGTCATTAGATTCATTTATACTTTTCCACCTATAAAACAATTTCTTTTGTAAGTTATCTACTGCAACGTAAGCGCCAAAATAGTATTGTTTCGAAGACGAAATTCGGCAACTGCCTATTAATTATCAACCCTTTGAAACCACGAGATCTTTTTTAATAGTGTTTCTATGATGACAAATTACCGAGTAATTATACATTAGACTTGATTAATTAATAAATTAATTCGTTAATAATAAAATACATATTTATCAAAACGCGAGGTTCACAGGATCGGGTCAACAATCTTTTCGTGCTGGTCGAATTATATTCACATTATATCGAACACGAAATTAATTTTCACGAGATTTTATTAAAAAAACATATGATCAAAATTTCAAAACATATTTGAAGCTTCCTTTTTGAGTGGTTTTTTTGGTGTAGAAGTTAAGTTTTTGTTCAGCCAAATTTTTTCTTCTATAGGAATATATAGTTGCTGACTAGGTTCCACATGGCACACCACGTATCTACATATGATATCCCTAGCTCTACTACGTAGCAGCTCATCGTACTGCCACCTAGCACTACTAGCTCTAGCGGCAGCTACATCAGCTCTAAGTCAGCATTGACGTTTGTGCACACGTGAAAAAACTCGTTAGTGTATCATTAATGCGGTGCCAACTTATTAGGCTGCAGCCTGCATGGTAGCTAATGTGGCTCCGGGTCAATCAATCCACGTTGATGAGCCCACTTCTGTCCAACGAATTGGACTTAATTGGTCCGGATCCAATCTCGCTCAATAATGATTACAAATTATGCTCTATGTCCAATATCTCCTACTCAATCATTGTTGACCTCAATCAACAATTCTCAGATTTCTCTTAAAGAAATTTGTGAGTCCATCATTGAGTGTGTTAAGCCCAATTCAAAAGCACACACATATAGACTATTTGAATAGTTGCATCTCAGCAACCTTCTTGTATAATGTATGATATTGCTCAAGGACTCATATCACGTTCCATTATTCATATCACTGATTTCAAACAATTCTATTTGGGTTCACTATTATAATTTTTAATATAATTGGTGCACGTGAACCGCGAAACTTAGAATGTGATGGACATAGTTTTTTCTCCTTAGCTATATTCTTTTCATAATAATAGAGTCTGCTTTTCTGGTTTGCTATATCAGATCGAATCTAGCAACATTAATTATACTTCTAGTATATGTTTAGGATCTTAATGATAAATTTTGAGAATTAAAGTTCTCAAAAATTAGTCTCACACCAGGGATTATGAAATTATTCAATATTTTCATCTCATCTAGTGGTCGAGTAGCACACATGGTATTGTTCATGTGTTATGATATTCATTCCTTTCTAAAAGAACACATATAATTTAATACCATACTAAAGTATTAGTCTTAACTTAATTCCATGCTAATATGATAGACAATATGATAAGTTCCATTTACATCTTATCATATGAATTATAGAAAATCCAAATGCAGCAACTTATTCATGTGTCTCATAATAAAACTTGCTCTTAAGCAAGATGACATTATGCCTTATGTCATGCATTTAAGAACCTCATCTCATCTGGGAATCAACTTTTTAATTCTCACTGAAGTAAATACCTATGTGAGTTGGATACTTATCTATCTAACATATTTCATAAGTAATTCATATTGCCAAGTAAAACTTCTAACTCCAACTAATTAAATTAAAAATAAAACTATCATAAAACTAAAGACATAACATATTTCTCGAATATTTCTTGAGGTAATTCTTTAGTCTTTCAAACTCAGTTCTTCATATGTTACTAAACATCTAAGAAAATAAAATTTAATACCTATATATTTTGCCCTATTATAGATTCTAGGATCCTTATTATGGATTATAGCTACCTAATTATCACAAAATAGATTTTCAGGCTTTAATGAGTTGATCAAGGAGAGGTGGCTCAAGAATCTCTTCAATCATATCGCTTCTTGTGCAGCATGAGCTGAAACTAAATATTCTATTTTCATTACTGACATAGATATACAAATTTGTTTCTTCCAACTCCATGAAATAACACCTTAACCAACAAGAAAATAAAACTAGATGTATATTTTTTTTCTTGTCCATGTTGCCTTCCCAATCAGTATTAGTATTCCTATTGAGTATCAGACCTCTACCTTGATAGCATAACCAGTATCCTTCTATAGTAATCATATATTTTAAATCCCTTTGACAACCTTCTAGTAAGCATTGTCAAGATTAGACTGATATATGTTTGCTATCCCAATAGCATAGCAAATATCAGGTCTGTAATATAGCATTGCTTACATCAAGTGTCAAACTGTGTTGGCGTAATGAATTGTTTATATCTCCATACTGTTTACCTATTTTTAGGAACATGCCCTTAAATAAATTATGACCTTTGACTAATGAGATATACTTTCGATTATTATGATCATATTTGAAATGTTCTGTTACTTTGCAAATTTATATCTCTTGTGAAAGAGACACTATCATTTTCAAATAATTCCTTGAAATCTTAACTTTGAAGAACATAATCTGCTTCAAATTGTATTGGCGTAATGAATTTTTTTATATATCTCCATATTGTTTACCTATTTTTGGGCACATGCCTTTTAAATAAATTATGATCTTTGACTAATGAGACATACTTTGGATTAATATGATCATATTTGAAACGTTTTGTTACTTTGCAAATTTATATCTCTTGTGAAAGAGACATTATTATTTTCAAATAATTCCTTGAAATCTTAACTTCGAGTACATAATCTGCTTCATCTATGTTTTTTATTTTCAAGTTGGAAGAAAACTAGTCTTTAATTTTGACAAAAAATCTCAAGTCATTTGCAACTAACAGTATATCATCAACATATAAAATGATGATGATAAACTTCTTATCTGATTGCTTAATATACACACAGTAATCTCTGTCTATCATTATACAATAATTTGCCACGTTTGTATCATAAAAGCAAATATATTATTGTCTAGATGATTGCTTAAAGCCATAAATTCATCATTCTATTTACAAACTTTGTGTTCATAGCCTTTTTTGATATAGTCCTCACTGTAAATCCTATAGATTTCTTCATCCAATTTTTTATAGAGAAAAGCAGTCCTTACATTCATTTTTGTGTAATTCTAGATTCATATTATTAACTATAGCTAAAATAATCCTAATAGATATAAATCTAACAACAAGAGCAAAAGTCTCATCATAGTCTATTCTAGCGTATTGTTTAAACCTTTGGGAAACCAAATGCGCTTTGTATCTTTTGATACTACCATGTGCATTATACTTAATTTTGAGAATCTACTTATTCCTAATTTCCTTATGTGCTTTAGGTATTTTAAATTTTGATAAATACTCTCATGTATTCATAATATCTAGGAATTGTATTCTCACCAGGTGAAAATACCATACTCCCACTAGAAAATAAATTACCTCCCTTTCAAGATTAAGATCAAGAACTTCTAGATCATGTTGAGATGAAAAATTTCTACCTTCCTTCTTGATTTTCCACTCAAAAGAAGTGATCCAAATGATTATTGCTCATCTATCTCATAAAGATTAAGGTCATTACTAACCTCTCCTAACTTTGTAAGCTCATTCTCTAGGAATGTGACATCACCCGATTCAACTTCCATTATTTATCTATCATCTAGTTTACCCATGAACACGTATCTATTAGATATCTAAGAGTATCTTATAAATACATTTTTTCTATCTTTTGGTCCTACTTTATCAAAAGTACTTGAGGTAGATTGAATTTTTAATTCGTCTATATTTCATAAGGAGTATTTGTAACAGCCTTGAAAGATACACAGTTTAGAATGTATATATCTAACCTAGGAGCTCATTTGCATAGAATGATATAGGCAAATTTGCTTCTGTCATTATAGATCTAACCATGTTAAGAAGGGTTCTATTCTTTTTTTTAGCAATCTCATTTTGCTAGTTTGTGTGGAGAATGGAAAACTAATGTTCAATCTCTATTTCAATGCATAAAGCTTTAAAATCATCTAAAAGATATTCATGGTCATGATTAATCCGTAAGGCCTTTTATCTTTCTTTCTAATTCTCAACAAAACTCATATATGTCATAAAACATTTTAATATTTGTGAGTTATGAGAAATCAGGAATATTAGACCATATCTAGAATAGTCATCAGTAATAGTATGCTTTGCCCTCATGTTCATTAGACCATAAATATTAGAATAGACTAATTATAACGGAAATTTAATTCTAGCCCCAATACCAAAAGATTTTTTATAGCATTTTTCTCTTCTAAATAAGATATGCACCTAGGTAATATAGATTTCTCTATATTTCTAGTAAACTTACCTTAGCAAGATGGTTTAAATAATCCTGACCAATATAGCCTCTTCTAGAATGAACATAGTTTAATATCATCTTTTGATGAATTTGAACTAGTGGCTAAGAAAAAACTATCACGAGAATCAATATCCAGAATCAAAAAAACATTCTAATAAATATCCAAGGCCAAAACAGGCATCATCCAAATATAGTCTAACAATATTGTCTTAAACAACAACAAAAAATATAAAGACATTAAGGCCAAAAATGAGATCAAGTTTCTTTAAATATCTAAAGCAAATAATACAGTATGTAAAAGAGGAGCACGTCCACCATAAATGTGTAATTTATAAGCACCTAGACTTTTCATATTTACGCATGAGTTGTTACAAACAAAAGTAGTTTTTGCTCTAGCGATTAACTGCCTATATTCAACGAATGAACAATGATCTCTAGCTATATGGTCTATTTTTCTTGAATTAATCATCTGCATAGGATGTGATTTAGTAAGAAGGGTACAAGAAGACATCTTACTCACACTTAAGTTTAGATGTACTTGCTTGGACATCTTGCAATCTTTTGTAAAATATTTCTTCTTTTAATAGTTGTAACATTTCACTTTAGAAATGTTAAACTGTATTTTATTATTAACCTTGGAGCCATTATCTTAGTTTCTAAGTTTTCAGCCTTTGGAATTTTCTTATCCTTACTCTTCTTTTTTCCTTTCTTTTTCTTCCCACTATTGTCACAATCCAAACTAAGGTCGATGACTAGTGCTATACTGTATGATATAATAATGACATAATATAGGTCTAGCAAGCCTCAAACCACTTTACAACAGTTAAACTAAGCCAAAGATAAATTACAAACAAAATTCAACAAAAAACACTACTACTACAGAGCATCTATATAGAAGGAAAATAATAGTACGATCTGGACATCTCAAAGAGTAGCCCTCGAATGAAAAAGTTAGGCATATACTACAAACTCCAAACACTTAAAACAAACTAAGGTTTCTGAGAATCTGAGATAGAATAGTAAGAGATAAGTGTTTGAAAATACTTAGTAAGGAAATAGAACATAACATATTAGTTATGGTTGACATATGCGTGCAACAGAAATTCAACTATGTTTGACATCTTTCTAAACCAAAATGCATGATGACCAAATGCTACATATAACACCAAAACACAAATATAGACACACACAGAGCCATGAACAAATTTTGAAAGGCTCCTTACTCTGACTGCACAAGAGATATCCAAATGGCCAATAAAATCTCTGTCCACACACAAACAGAAGCTAGCTTATAAATGTAAATTAGTGATATCCCCAACCTATAAGCTCATAGACTAACATCCTTGGTTAGTACGGGAAAGCCTATTCATTTCTCCCATAAAAACACATATTGTATCAAACATATGACAAATAGACCAGAATCACATCTATCAAATGTAATCAATCAGCCCCGAGCTAGCAATCTAGCTTACTGTTCATAAATATCACACACATCATAAACCACTCTAGTATGTCCAAACGTATCACAGACTAAAACTATATGCATGTGACACATATCATCAAGATCTGAAACAAGCGCATAACAATACATAACCAAATTTATTATATGTTATTCACTTACTCAAACAAATACTCCTCAATAACGTTGGTTCTCAAATTTGATACTCCTACCACTTTAAGCTCCTTCAACCTCGAAAAACTCAATATAATAATTTTCAACCACATAATGAGGTTAACTCTTGGCTTCTAAAACTAATTCACCTCTGACGCTTCAAAAGAACCAACTTAGGCATACTCGCAAATCATCATCTCAAAATCATCCAGCTGTAACCATGTAGCTCAATTACTTCATTAATAAGTACCCCACATGTATATAATCTATATACAAGTCACTCATTATCACAAGTGCACATAAGAATCTATTTTGCAAACTGAATACCAATAGAGCTTACAGTAAGCCCAATCATAATTTATCATTCAAAAATAGGTCAAACATACTAAAGATAATCCATATATCATTTTAATTCAACTCCCATGTATGTTCTTGAAAATTCAGATTCTCACAATTAACCTCAAATTCCCAAGAATCAACTTACTAAGCTTTACTCTTTGAATTCGCTCAACTCTGAACTCAGTCAACAAATCTAACTTTTAATAAGATGTTCAGCATGTTTCTTTCAACCAAATAAGACATATGATATAGTTTCAAAAATTTTATGAACTCCTCTATAATCAGTCTCACAACACCCCTAATTTAATTTGGAGTCTAAATACGCTTACCAAGTCTTTCTTCTTCCCATTACTCATCTGTTTGCTTTAGTAGTCACTTGGTAGTTCCAAATAGATTTCATGTTGATTCTTTGATCCAAATAACAATTATGATACACCGTTAGAAAGTTCTTTCAGTTATATATGATTTAGTTGACAACTAAGGAGTCTGAATTGGAGCAAAAGATGGCTTAAATCTTTTTTCTCTTACTGGGTAAATCTTTTTTCACTTGCTTCTTTCTCTTTTCTCTAGCCTCTCTCTCTCTCTCTCTTCTTTTTTCTTAGTTTTTAGTTTCTGACTTATCTCTTGAGCTTCTCACCTCTTCTATCACCTTCTTGAGTATAAGAAGATAGCTGATAAGTTATTTTCCAGCATTATTCACCTACTCTTTTGATCACTGCTGATTCAGTGTGTTTGTGCTACATTTTGGGTCTATTTGGTGTGCGCCAACTAAGAGTGGCATACACCAATTTTCTCATTTTAGCATTATTAGTATGCGCCAACTAAGGGTGGCATGTGCCAAGTTATCAATTACAACAGCACTAGCGTACGCTAGCTAAGGGTGGCGTGCGCCAGGTTATCAGCATAAGCAATAAAGAGTAAGTCGAGAAATATCGTTCCACAGAGACCGAGGTTCTAGGCTACTCTATGGTTTACAAACTTGTCTAAGATCAGATTATGATGTTTGGTTGATTACACAAGTGATCTAAGTTTAGATAACAAACCTAAATGTCACAACTTCTACTAAAGCTAAAGGTTTGCTAGTTTACTAACTAACTACAAATAACAACTTAGGATACTAAAATGAGCAAGGTACCTAAACTAGCAACATAACCAACAGAATTAGGGGTTTTAGATGTATGTGCAGTGGTCTGAGTGAATCTAAGGCAACCTCAACCACACTTTCGTGTATGATGAGTCTAAATTGCTATTTAACTAAAGTTAGAAGGCTAGATATGTTCTTTCGACCCACCAACTAACTAAACTAAGCTAAGCACTAACTCTATGCTCCACTCAAAGGATAATCAGTAGGTCACCAAGAAGATTTCTCTCCTAGCAAGAATACTCATCATCAAACTAACGTTTCCATCAATCCTATCTCTTTTCAGTCTCAAGTTTTGACTAGCTACAAAGGCTTGGTAGCCAAGCAAGTATAAGCAATGTATTATCCATGTTAATAAGAACACATACTCAACATACACACCCCTGAAAAACCGTGGCTAAATGCAAGGTAACAAGGCACCAAACTCACATTTAACTACTCAAACATACTTAATATAAATAACATAAGCATAAGAAAAATAAAGAGCAAGAGAGAAAGGAAGCTTATCAAAGGAGAAGAAGCCTCCCTCCTTCACATTCTTCACAGAAAAATATCTACATAGTTTGGTAGTTTTTTCATCCACACTCCCTACTCAAGACAAAAGACTTATACATATACTAAGGCAAATACTTAAATAGTAAACAAAATATCTAACTAAAATATCCTAAGCTAAAATATCTACCTAAAAATATCTACTAAGTCATACATATCCATTCCCTTCCTTCAAAAAAGACTTAAGCTGACTTTGAGTTTTTCTCCATTTATTTGTCCAACACTCTGCTTTATTTTTATTCTGCCCGACTGGTCTGGCGTGCGTCAGCTTTAAGTGGCGTGCGCCAGGTCTTTGCAATTTCCCTCTTCGAGTGCATCTGGTCGTCTAAGTGGATGGTCGTCTGAGTAATGGCTACTTGGCGTACACCATAGAGGGATGGTGTGCGCCATCTATCTGTGCTTCGTACTTTTTGCCTTCGCAACTTCCCTCTCATCTATGCGTCTGTGCATCTAGCTCAATCGTCCTCCACTTCACCTCAAATAGCTCCTAAAAACAAGCAAATGCAATGAAAAACTATGAACTCAACATAAACACACAATGAATGAAAACTAATACTACGACAACTAAAACATAACTAAACCTAAAACACTAAGAACAACCTACTAAAAGGACACAAATAAAAACACTCATCATCTTTTAACTTCTAACTTTGGTAAAATATGATTGGTTCCTTGTAACTTGAGGTCCAATGACAAAGTTCCAACTTCCAGCTAGTTTTTCACCTATTTCCTTTGATTTCGGACCAAACTTAGGCTAAGTTGTAACTCTATGTGTCTAGTTTCTGAATCATACTCATCTGTATTATTTGGAGCAAAATTGAGAATATGGTGCTCAACTTACTATAAAAATGGCATTTCTATCCGAATTTGACCAACTAACTTTATAAAACTTTGAAATTCTTTGAGTGAACTTTATTGAGCTTCAACCAAATTGCTAAAGAGACTAAAGGACATCCAGATTCACTTCCAAAACTCGAATCTCAAGTAGATAGCACAGTCAAAATAATCAAATAGGCTTCATGATAAGATTTCATAGCGAGGAAGCGATCTTCCTCTAGCTCAAGGTATCTAACAACAATGTTAAATGTTACTAGATTGTTAGAATGAGTAAGATTCATCTTCATCTGTTCTTAACTTAGTGATAGGGAACGAATGATGGCTCGAATTTGCTATTTATTGCTAAGTACGTCACGAGCCTCAATCAGTTCATTGATCATATTAGAAATTCTTCTTAAATGTTTTCTCAAGATAACCTCTGAATGCTTCTTAAGGTATCAAATCTTGTGGTCAAAGCACGCAGTTTTAACACTGAAAGCGTTCCAAATTTTTGTTTGAGAGCACCAAACAACTTTTTTGCATTATCATACACATGACATTATCAGATAATATCATCCATCACCAAACTTAACAAAATCAAACGAGTAGTACTATTCTTTCTTTTCTAAATAACATAAACTTCTTTGTCTCGCTTATGTTGAGCAGTGGAAGCTTCATCAGGCTCATCCATTATCACGTGTTTATGCTCTAGAACCTCTTATTCCTTTAGCACATACTAGATTTTCATTCTCCAATTCTCATAGTTTTTACCGTTAAGCTTTACTTAGTTTAACTAATATTTGTATAAGAAATTTTTAAGGACAAATTACCCCTTAGTCATTGATCTTAATCAAATTCTCCTATCGGGTCCCTCCTTTCTCATAAATGATCTAGGTGTCCCTATATTTTGAAAAAATATTGGCCTCGGGTCCCTGGTTGGCTTCAACACCCATTTTTTTTGTTTTTTTTGTCATGTGAAATAACTATTTTATCCTTCACAAAAAGACAAAAATAAGATGAAATTTGTCATTTTATGAAGGGTAAAATAGTTATTTCACATGAAAAAAATGAAAAAACGGGTGCTGAAGTCAGCCAAGGATCCGAGACAAATATTTTTTTTAAATACAGGGACCCAAAAGGAGATTGTAATTAAGAATAGGGACTGGAGGGTAATTTGCCTAATTTTTAATACAAGAATATATTCGAAATTTAATTTAGCAATATGAGTTAATTTACTAAACATTCATAACTTTTAACAATACAAAATCCTTGATTAACCTTAAAACCAAAATGGGTCTGGCATGGTTCCCCTCACTATTAAAGTATTAATCTTAAACTTTAAACGTTTAAAATCCATCGATAGTAAACTCAAGTGAAAGCAACTAAACAAGCATATTTATTTATTTACATTTTGGACACATGTATTCATACATTTTGAGTTTCACATATGCATGTACAAAAACATAAACAAGGTCTTAATCTATTTTATAAAATTCTCCAAAAAAACTACATCTGTATATGGGGACAACTAATACAATATGTAATCACATAAAGATCGACTGTCCAGACAATCTAATAGGAGGATCCATATTCATATTTGATCTGGGTCTGAGGATGATCATAAGGGAACCAGTTGTGAGCATGATCTAGAGGAAGTTTTGAAGTTCACCACAAAAAATAGGATCATATCCATAATCCAGATGACCAGGTGTCACGACCCGAAGAGAACATGACAAAATCTTTATTTGCAAATGATGGAAATCCGAAATACAAATTGTCTGAAAACCAAAAAGTAAACAATCTAAAGTCCAACATTCAAAACGAATTAAATGGTCCACATGAATGTATGTAGCTCTCTTCTATTCTTGTCCCGACAACCCAGTATCTGTAAACACGTAAGAGCACAAACGTGGTGTGTCATAAACTCAGTAAAGAACTCCAAAACATATTACAAATTGCATCTGCATATAGGGAACAACAGTCACAACAATGACCACAATAACGATCACAACCCTAAACACATACGATCATAATACGGAGCTTCAGAGTCCTTTCACTCATGTTGGGATTCTTGTGGTCTACTAGTAAGTACTCCTCCTTTCCCCTAAAAGCCCATTAGGCAGGAGCACTACCTTCCACAAGCCCAGATAGTCTATGTACCTTTTCATCCATTTGATCGCACATACTTCAAGTTACCCGGTAGCCCCTTAAACAGTATGCACAAACTACAGTCCACTAGGTACAAGCCAATCCTACATGTATCATAATACACATCACGATTCATAACTCGAATACACAATACACATCAAACTTTCGAATCTGAATTGGATAGAAACCACACACAATAATTTGAATCCGAATCAGATAGCAACACATACCATAACCCAAAATCCAAATTTCATCAGTTCGCTGATAAGTGTCAAAAACACTCATTACTTATGGACATTTTAGTGCATATTTAGCGTTTTTATTCATTGTTTTTACGAGTTTTTCTGTGTTTATGTCTTGTATATGTACATTTTGTACTTTTGTCGTGTTTGTTCATTTCTTATGTTTTCTTGTTTTTTAGGAGCTTTACGGACAATTATCTAAGGAGGCACGACCAAGACCTCGAGGAAGCAAGCAAGACAGACTCGACAAGGCAAAATGTTGCAAAAAAATGGTTTAAACCGTAGCTACCTGTGGAGGGCGTCAGACTTGACCTCTTGCTACTCAAAAATTCATAACTTTCCCGTCCGACGTCGGATTGAGGCGCCGTTAGTGGCATTAGAAAGAAGACATTCGTAGCTACAATGTATCAAAAGGGCGTCTTCTAATTCGTCGTACAAAGGGTAAACTACTTGATCAAATATCATGGGCCGAATCTGTTCGAGTGGGCCAAATTTGAAGGCTTGTTTTGGGCCCAAGATGGCCTTCTTGGCCCAAATTCGTGGCTGCCAACTTGGATGAGGATGGATGGAATCTGAGTGGGAAACATTGAGATATTTTCTTGCCTAACTTTCCTTGACTTTTGTTATACTTTGGCTAATGGCAAACATCTTTTGGAAAAGTTGTTAGACTTAGTTGCCAAAACATTTATCTCTCATTAATGCTTTGTGATTTTTGGCTTGTAATGAAATTATTGAATAAATGAGAGAGGGAGGCAGGCAAGGAGAAAAGAGACCATGTACCAAACCAAAAGAAGAAAAAAAAGAGAAGAAAGAAGGAGAATAAGAGAAGGAGGAGAAGAAAAAGAAGAACCAAGCTTATGCTTGGAATTTGTAACTCTTTCTTACCTTTTCATTTCTAGATTTTCCTTGCTTATTATGTAAATTAAATGTATGATAAGTGTGTTAATGTATTAAGTATGTTTATGTTCAAGTTTTGTTCAAGTATGTGTGAGTAGTAGGTTTTGTGGTGTGATGCCTTGATCCTTAAGTAAGCTTGTGGTTAAATGGTTAAAAATGAAATGGATCATGTACTTGTTAAAGGACTTAATGCTTGTTCTAATTTGATCACCTAGAAACATGATTAAAATCAAGTCTTGAGACCCAAAGGAGATAGACTTGATCGAAAGTTTGACTTGTTGATCCGTTGCCTCGTGAGATGAAAATCTCACTTGGTGATTGGTTATTCAAAAGGGTGATGTTTATAGTTATTGCTTAGTTAGGATTTTGTGACTCGTGGGGGCGAAAGCACATCGAGTTCACTGGATCTTAGGTAAGTGTCAATTTAGACTTATCTAGCACGAAAGTGTAGATGAGTTGCCTTGAAACACCCGGATCGTGACACGTACCTAATAAACCATCGAACCACCTAGCTCGTTTAAGTATATGGTATCATACCACTTTTGTCTATCTTGATATATCTTGTGTTCTTGAGTTTTGTTGTGAGTTTGCATGATTTAAATGGAGTTTGTTGTTGTTTTATGCATGTTAGTTTGTTAAGCCACCTAAACCAAACCAAAGAAACCAAAGACATAAAATTCCTAAATCTAAGTAAGTAAGCCGAGTAAGGTGTAACCTCATTCCTCCTGGATCGACAACCCTACTTCATAAAACTATATTGCGATGGTAGAAGTGTCATAACTTCTACCTATCATCAATTGGCGCCATTGCCGGGGAATTGAGTTTCGAAGCTAAAGCTTAGCTTACGAACTTGAGTTAGGAGTTTTTAGCTATTGCCACGTTCTGATTTGAATTGTTTGGCCACGTTAGATTCCAAATTTGTAAAACTAAGCCACAGCGGGATTGAGGGCTTTTGTGTCTTCTTTCCAACGCTGCTGAGTTTGCTCATTTTCGACTTAAGACGAAGAAGTTATCGCATTTACAATCACAAAGGTCAAATCTGACGAGTCTTGCGAAAAACTTGCACGAAAAACTTTGGTCAGCTCGCATTTTATTTTTCTGGAGGTCTTAGAGTCCGAATTTTTTAAAACAAGTCAAGGTGAAGTTGTAGCTTGTGAAGTCTTTTTTCCAACGCCGCTGACCTCATCTATTTTGGAGTTTGGACAAAAAAGATATCGTATTTTGAAGTTGTACGTACAAAATACAATTTTTGGACGAGTCTTGCCAAAACGTAGAATATGATTAGCCTCGTATTTTCACTATTCAAATAGTGAAAATACAATCTGGGAAAAATTTCCTTAGTCAAAGTTGTAGCATTGGAAATCTTCTTTTATTTGGCGCTGACCTTGTCTAAATAGAAGATCGGAAGAAAAAGTTATAAATTTTCTAAGTCGCATGCCCAAAACGCGCTCAACCACCAACTCCCCTTTGGAAAGTGAAGTAGACATAGCATACTTGGAAAGGACATTGCGACAAGAAAAATGCCAACAAGAGAGGTTGAATCAAGAAAGACTTCAACAAGAGAGGATGAATCAACAAGAAGAACACCAAGGGGAGGCACAAGGAACTGGTGGCGCTCCAGCTGCTGGAGGTGCTCAACCACCGCAACAACCTTTAATGGACTATGGTAAACCAACCTTAGGGGGGGCGCTTACCAGAGTGCGAAGGCAAGAAGTGGATGCTAATGAATTTGAACTTAAGCCATCTGTCATACAAATGTTACAAAATTCCTCTCAATTTTATGGTTTACCCAATGAAGATCCAAATGACCACCTTGGGAACTTCATGGAGTTAGCCGATAATTTCAAGTATAGAGGAATATCTGACGATGCCCTAAAGTTAAGGATGTTTCCTTTTACTTTAAGGGATAGGGCTAAGCTTTGGTACAAGCAATTAAAGGGAACTCCCATAACTACTTGGGAGGAATTAGCTAACGCTTTCTTGGAAGAGTATTTCCCATACACAAAGACTAGCAAACTCGTAAAGGAAATTCTCAATTTCCAACAATTTGAAGGCGAGTCTTTGAGTGAAGCTTGGGGAAGGTTCAAAGAATTACAACGAAGTTGCCCACACCACAACTTGACAGAAGAATGTTTGCTAAAAACTTTCTACTTTAGTCTAGGACCAACAACAATGGAAACAGTTGACGCTGCCTCAAATGGAAGTTTCCTGAGAAAAGGTAGGGAAGAAGCCCTCTTTATCTTAGAGGAATTTGCAGCAACAAACCGGTTAAGGGCTAGTGAGAGAAAGAAGCAACCTATGAGGGAGGTTAGAGAGCTTAGAGAGCCACAGGAGCATAAGGGGATGCTTGAGCTAGATAGTCAATCATCGTTTCAAGCTCAGTTGGATGCAATGGCAAAGCAAATGCATGAAATGAAATTAAACAAAGTTGATGCCATGGCAATACAACAAAGCTGTGAAGCTTGTGGAAATATTGGCCACGACTTTAGTCAATGTGCTATGCTAAACCAACCTAGGGAGCAAGCTAATTTTGTTAGTGGGCAAGGGCAAGGAGCAAACCGGATGGGGAATAACCCCTATTCATCAACTTACAATCCAGGGTGGAGAAATCACCCTAACTTCTCATGGAAAAGAGAAAATAATGACAATAACTTAGCTATTGTTGCTGACAAAGGACTTCCTTTACGAGCCCCACAACAAGGACCACCTCCTGGTTTTCAACCACAAGGTTACTTAGGGGAAAGATTGGAGGCGATTGAAGAGAGGTTTACCAAAATTGAGAAGTTCATTCAAGAAAGTGGAGGATCTTTGATCCACCAAAGTCAAATTTTGGCAGCCTTAGCTAGTCAAGAAGCTAGGCAGAATAACTTAGAGCAATTCCTAAAGGGGCAAGCTACTGCAATGAATAACGTAGAAGTACAACTGGGAGAACTTGCAAAGGTAAATGCTACTAGAGCACCAGGCTCTCTTCCCAGTTCTACGGAGGAAAACACTAGAGGCAATGTAAATGCTATCTTCTTGAGGAGTGGCAAGGAATTGGCTTCCAAAGTTGTTAAAGACAAGGCTAAGAAAAATGAGAAGGAGATTCCCACCAAAGACAAGGAGGAAAATGTAGTTGAGAAAGAAAAATCTTCGCACGTTGAAATAGACATGGCAGAGGAAGAAGTTTATGTACCACCACCACCAATGATTCTCGTTCTTTCTTTTCCAAATAGGGTAAAGAAGAAGTCGGGGATGGATGACAAATTTCTTCGATTCATGGAGAAAATGAAGAATGTGCAGATTAGTGTCTCTTTTCTGGAGATGCTAGACCAAGTGCCACATTATACTAAGTTTCTGAAGGAACTTGTCACAAAGAAGAGGAAGTGGGATAACGGAGAAACTATTGCCCTGACGGCAAATTGTAGCTCCTTACTCTCTAAAAATCTTCTGACAAAACTTAAAGATCCTGGGAGTTTTACTATTCCCAGCTTCATTGGTGACATTGAGTTTCCTAGCTGTTTATGTGATTTAGGCGCAAGTATCAACTTGATGCCTTTATCTATATTTAGGGAACTTGGTTTGTGTGAAGTTAAACCAACCACTATGTTTATGCAGTTAGCAGACCAAACAATCAAGAAATCTTTCATTGTAGTTGAGGATGTCCTGGTTAAGATTGATAAGTTCATCTTTCCAGTTGACTTTGTTGTGCTTGATTTTCCAGAGGACAAGAAATGTCCATTGATTTTAGGAAGACCATTCCTTAACACAGCACATGCTTTGGTAGACGTGCATAATGGTAGATTAGTTCTCAGAGTTGGAGAAGATGAGGTTGAGTTTAAAATGAGCAATTTGATGTGACATCCTCAAGAGGAGGGGACGTGCATGAAGATTGATATGATCGAAGATTGTATCCTTGAGTTTTGTAAGGAGAACATTTCAAAAATTAAGGATACGGAGGAAATTCAGGTAGAAGATGAGGAAATTGAGGAAGTTAAGAAGGATGAAATCGACAAGAATGGTCTACTTGAGGAGTTAGAAATACATTTGAAATATCGAACTCTACCCTCAATAGTGAAAGCTCTATCCTTGGAGTTGAAAGAGTTGCCCTCGCATCTAAGATATGCGTTTCTTATAGATGGAGGGAGGTTACCAATCATAATTTCAAACAAGCTCTCAAAGGATGAAGAGGATAAAGTGCTTGCAATAGTAAACAAATGAATAAAAGCCATTGCTTGGCAAATATCTGACATCAAGGGTATAAGCCCTGAAATTGTGATGCATCATATCCACATGGAGGAAGGAGCGAGGCCAAGGGTAGACCGACAAAGAAGATTGAATCCTAACATGAAGGAGGTTGTAAAGAAGGAGGTGATCAAACTCCTAGAAGCTGGAATAATTTATCCAATCTCGGATAGTGAGTGGGTAAGCCCAATTCATTATGTTCCAAAGAAAGGGGGAATGACAGTGATAATTAATGATGAGGGTGAGCTCATTCCAACACGAACTATTATTGGTTGAAGGGTGTGCATTGATTATCGAAAATTAAATGACGCTACTAGGAAAGATCATTTTCCTCTTCCTTTCATTGATCAAATGTTAGAGAGGATAGCGGGGTATTCTTACTATTGCTTTCTGGATGGGTACTCAGGGTACAACCAGATTGCAATTTATCCCAGAGACCAAGAGAAGACATCATTCACATGCCCTTTTGGTATTTTTGCATATCGCAGAATGCCTTTTGGATTATGTTGTGCACCAGCAACATTTCAACGTTGTATGGAAGCTATCTTCTGGGAAATGAATGAGAAAATCATGGAGGTTTTCATGGATGACTTCTCTGTTTTTGGAAACTCATTTGATCACTGTTTGGACAACCTAGATAAGGTTTTGGAGAGATGCGAGGAAAAGAATCTTGTGCTCAACTGGGAGAAATGCCATTTTATGATAGATGAAGGAATAGTTCTTGGGCACAAGATCTCTAAAGTTGGAATGGAAGTTGATAGAGCCAAGACTGAGGTGATAGAGAAAATGGCAGCACCAACCACAGTGAGAGGAATTAGAGCCTTTCTAGGTCATGCTGGATTTTATCGAAGATTCATTAAGAATTTTTCTCTAATTGCAAAGCCTTTGACTAACCTATTGATGAAGGACATACCCTTCAATTTTGATGAGCAATGTCTTCAAGCATTCAGTGCTCTAAAAAAGGCTCTTATCACTGCTCTGGTAATTTCATCACCGGATTGGAAGCTTCCATTTGAATTGATGTGCGATGCGAGTGATCTTGCTCTAGGTTGTGTTCTGGGACAGAAAAAAGAGGGAAAGCTACATGTCATCTACTATGCTAGTAGAGTATTGGCAGGGGCTCAACTCAATTATACAACTACGGAGAAAGAGATGCTTGCAGTAGTATATGCATGTGACAAATTTAGGCCGTACTTGCTAGGGTCAAAAGTGATAGTGTATACTGACCATGCTGCTTTGAAGTACTTGTTCTCAAAGCAAGATGCAAGACCTCGCTTGATGCGCTGGATTTTGTTACTCCAGGAATTCAATTTGTCCATCAAGGACAAGAAAGGTGCGAAGAATGTTGTAGCTGATCATGTTTCTCGTTTAGAGAAAAGTGATGGTGTGGAAGTGAATGGAAAGATTTAGGAAGAGTTTCCAGATGAAACTCTAATGACACAGAACAGAGTACACGAACCATGGTACACTGATTTTGCCAACTTTTTAGTTGGAGGAATCACTTCTAATGACTTGAGTTATTCCCAAAAAAAGAAATTTTTAAGGGATGTTCGAATGTTTATTTGGGATGATCCATATCTATTTAAGAGGTATAGTGATGGGGTGCTAAGGCGGTGTATTGCAGAATGGGAAGTAGTAAATGTTTTAGAGCAATGCCATAACACTCTATACTCGGGTCATTATGGAGCATCTAGGACTGCTTCAAGGGTTTTTGAGTGCAGATTTTATTGGCCTTACATATTTAAGGACGCACGTACCTATGTTGAGCAGTGTGATTGCTGCCAGAGAACATGCACATCTCCAAGAGGAATGAGATGCCTTTATCTGGAATTTTGGAGATAGAACTCTTTGATGTGTGGGGTTTGGATTTTATGGGACTATTTCCCATATCATACGGCAATAAGTATATCTTGGTTGGAGTAGACTATGTTTCAAAGTGGGTAGAAGCTCTAGCATCACCAACAAATGATGCAAGAGTAGTAATCCGCTTTCTAAAGAAACTCTTCTCAAGATTTGGAGTGCCAAGAGCAATTATCAGCGATGGAGGATCACACTTTTGTAACAAACCATTTGAGATTCTGCTAAAAAGATATGGGGTGACGCACAAGATAGCAACACCTTATCATCCCCAAACAAGTGGACAAGTGGAGCTCACCAATCGAGAGCTCAAGAAAATCTTGGAAAAGACAGTCAGAACTACAAGAAAGGATTGGCCAAACAAGCTCGATGATGCCTTATGGGCATATCGTACAGCATTTCGAGCTCCAATTGGAATGTCGCCTTATCGGTTAGTTTATGGCAAAGCGTGCCATCTTCCTGTAGAACTTGAGCATCGTGCATTTTGGGCCATCAAAGCCCTTAACTACGATTATAAAAAGGCAGGGGAACGAAGAATTCTCCAACTCTCTGAGTTGGAAGAAATTTAGGACCTAGCATTCGAGAGCTCAAGACTCTACAAGGAACGGATCAAAAAGAGACATGATGCCCACATTATTCAAAAAGATTTCAAAGAGGGCCAACATGTTCTTCTCTACAACTCCTAGCTGAGACTCTTCCCTGGGAAGCTCAAATCCAAGTGGAGCGGCCCTTACTTGATTGTCAAGGTGTTCCCTTTTGGGGCACTAGATTTGCAAGATAGCATGGGAAAGGTCTTTAGAGTCAATGGACAAAGATGCAAGATTTACATGGGAGGAAGTGTTATTAACCGAGGTGTAGAGATGCAATCGGTTAATGAACCATCTAGTACTTGACTAAAAAGAAGAATAGTCAAGCTGACGACTATAAATTAGCATGTTTGTAAATATGTTTTGCTCAAAGTACTTTTGTTTCGTAAGTTTCTTAGTTAAGAAAAATCTTCCACAAGACATTTGTCTCATCATTCTCCGTCGAGCACTTGAGACCTTGAGAATGGAGAGACATGAAGAAATCAGAAATACAGTTGCAATAATTATACATGGACGAAGAATTGACCCGTTTGTGTCCAAAATGCAAAAACTTAGAGCACGATAGAGACTGTAGCAAGAATAACACTAACTCGCAAATTGAGCATACCGTGGTACTACCTAGTGACCCCAATAGGCTTAGAGTCGAAAAGGTTGCGAGAAAAGGTAGTTTGTCATGGTATTCCAATTGTGAGCTGTGCCTATTACAAAGGTCAGGGTTAAATCTGTAAATATACTTGTCCTCTTTTACCTGCAGAGAATAAAGAACATGATGTTTTGTGCTAAGTATATGTATTTAGTTAGAGTCTTAGTCTCTAGGAAAATCCTGATAGATGTTTGCCTGATCATTCTAAAAACTGCGAAAGAAACACTGAAAATTGAGCGACGAGATGAGAACTTTGCAAAGCATTCAAGAGGAACATCAACGAGTGCGTATAAAAGAAGGATGGCGAAATTTGGATTTTGTCACAAGTGTGGCAAGTTGGAACACGACGGTGTTTGTAGCAAAAATAGTACCATATCGCAAACTGAGCAAACTTTCCTATTACGTCAAGACCCCGTTAGGCTTAGAGCCGAAAAGGTTGCGAGGCCAGGTAGTTCGTCTTGGTACGCGATTGAAGAACTATGTGAGCAGCGGATATCGAAGTTGCATCTTTGATGGTGATTGCATTTGGTATAGTACTATACGCCAATCGAGCGACTGTGCTATTATGTCGTGACCCCACTAGGCTTAGTGCCAAACAGGTTGCGATAACTGACAATCTATCAAAGATATGACCCATCAGAATGGGGCGTCTGGTTTTCAAGCTTTCCAGGAACGCAGCGTAAATAAAAGCCAAAAAAATAAAAAAATAGAAAAACACAAAAAAATAGATTAGATTGTATTATATGTGAGTTTATATTATAAGTGTGTAGTTTTTATGTATATAGTATAGGTATAGTACACCGTATGTAGATAGCATACAAAAATCTGGTCATTCCCAAAGATCTGGCATACGCCAATGCAACTGGGAGTACGCTGGGTAAGCGAAAACAGAGAACCTGGCGTACGCCAAGTTAAGGTAGAATGGATTATAAAGCTCTCGAGCTTACGTCAAACATCACAAAACCCAATCACCCTTTCCTCCCAAAATCAAAATAATAAGCCCAACACTACCCAACCTTCCTAGGACCTTAATCAACTCTCAAACACGATACACGATGTCAGAATGTCAAGGAACTAGCCAAATTTGCCGAACGGAGAAGAGGAAGCATCAACGGACTCCTACGCCATCAGTATCATCTACATCATCACTTGTCGATTCAGATGACATTGCAACCGCTATGATGCTCCCTTCCCAATCTTTGATGAGTAGGAGGGAGAGAGGTATCAAAAGATCTCCTCAGTAGATGCTATTAGCCACTTTAAGATTGATTGGGCTGATATAAAGAAGTTAGGAGTGGCTGATAAACTGAAGGATGATTTATAGCGATTAGGCTGGGAGTATTTTGCTGATAAGAGTATAGCTGCTAGGCAAGAGCTTTGTTTAGAGTTCTATAGCACTTTATGGATTACGCCAAATAGAAAAACTTTAACTGCTAGGTTGTTTGGCAAGAAGTTTAAGATGAGGGATATTGATTTGATTGAACTCCTTAAACTTAAGCCTAGAGGAGGTCTCTTAAATTTTCACTCAACTGCTGAGGCCCATGCTGCGTGCACGGGCATAAATAGATATGGGTCAGGGTGGGCTATAAATACCTTTATTAGGGAACCACATTTGGCGATCCTTCATCGTTTTATGACTCTGACCTACAGTGGTCAATGGGAGGAGTCAAAGGTTTTCTGTCCCCAACTTTATGCCATTGACTACATGCGCCATTCTAGGGACTTTAGCACGTATGCTATGATCATTGATTGCTTTGCCAGAGTGATCGGTGATAGGGAGCCTAGGCGCTTATACTTAGGGCATATCATATCTGTCATCGCGAAAGCGAAGAGCCCTAAGCTGTATACAGATATGGAGGGACCGAAGATCAAGCTTATCAAGCTAGGCATCAAGAAGCTTCAAATGAGCTACCTCGTGGAGAAGATTATAGTGGATGGTGAGGAGGTAGTTCGATACAAGCCTTGGGCCATGCGCTAGTCTGTTATAGATCACTTCGCCAAATTGGGTCTTCCAGTGCCAGTATAGGAGCAGGACCTTCAGGACCTATACGAGCAGAGAGAGAGAGAGAGAGGAGGAACTAGTCCAAGAAGATGAGGGACATCACTACGAGTCTAGACCAAGCCAGAAGAGTCACGATTACTATGGTGAGCTCCACTCCCTTCGTGACCAATTTACTACCTTGTAGGAACAGGTGCAGAATATTGTTATGGCACAGCAAGCAGAGAAGGAAGCACAGCAGGCAGAACGGGAGGTACAGCAAGCCTTCCGAGAGGAGTAGAGAGCACATACGGCATGGATGCATTCATGGGTAGAGACATATGGTGCCCACATGAGCTACACTCCTCCACCATCTCCTCCAGCAGAGAATTGACTAGGGAGCTCCTTTTTCCTTTATCTTTTATTTTATTTCCTTTATTGAAAATTTGTCTTTATGTGATATATGTTAGTTTGTTCATATTTTGTTTTGTTTTCTTGTTTTGAGATATGTTTTTCGTATCTTTGGTGATCCGGTACGGAAGTGTTCCGATTTGAGCTCTGCAGGGTTCGATCTCCTTGTTGCTTCTTACATACTGGATCATCGAGATTAAACTATCTCCCTTTTGTTTTCTATTTTTGTGAATTGGCGCACGCCACTGGAGCCAGGCGTACGCCACCAGCTAAAACACGACAATCTGGCACACTCTAGGTAGGGTTGGCGTATGCCAGGTAGGGTTAGTATACGCCAGCTAGGGCAAGATCTGAATCTATATATTCATACACCCACCACTTTTTGCCATTACTCACCCATATCCAAAACTTTCACCCACAAATCACAACACTCGGAATGACTTCTCCAATGACGGTTGATGAAGGATCTATATATTCATACACCCGCCGACTCGAGGACTTATAGTTTGCGCTTGTTGGGAATGTTTGTATTATAATTAGTCAGTATTAGAAACCGATTTGGGGTATATGTTGGGATTTTATTTTTATAGTTTGCGACCATGTTGAGAAACCGAGTTTTGCCTAGACACGTGCATGAGTTATAGTGTGTTGAATTTAAGAAAAAGAAGTGAAAAAGAAAAGAAAAAGAAAAGAGAAAAAGAAAAGAAAAAGAATGGAAAAAGAATGTGAAGTTGAATAAGCATAAGTTTAGGCAAAACTTGAGCTTCTAGGTCTTAGTATATTGGGATATTGGGGAATATACGTTTATTATACTTGGTGAGGATGTTTTAGATTAGACGAGTGATTGCTTAGTTCATGTAGTGAGTCCTCGGATTGGGTGATTTAGCCACTTTCCATATATTTTTACCTCACCCTGACCTTTAGCCCCATTACAACCCGATGAAAAAGTCCCCTGATCATTGACAACCATTGCGACTTTTAGATAGCGCTGAGTAGGACGTAGGATGCTTTGAGATATTGACTAATATGCGAGTGATAGGAAAGTTGACCATACACATTATATGAGTGATACACTTTACTATCCTCGAGAGTTTAACCTTCTAGTGTCTTTTACATAGAGTCAACACTTGTTTAAACAATAAAGTGTCGAGGTGACTACTAGTTCGTAGTGTTTTGTGCTTTGAATTGATGAACTAACTAGGTTTATGATGAGATTTTAATAGAAGTTGATGTTTTTGAGGGAAGTTAAGTTTTGATCGAGTCTTGCCAAGTTTTTACTTCATTATGTGTTTCGTGTGTTTTTGTATGATTTCTGTTTTGTCTGTGTCCACATTTGAGTTTTACTTGGGGACAAGCAAAGATTCAAGTGTGGGGGTGTGATAAGTGTCAAAAACACTCATTACTTATGGGCATTTTAGTGCATGTTTAGCGTTTTTATTCATTGTTTTTACGAGTTTTTCTTTGTTTATGTCTTGTGTATATGTACATTTTGTACTTTTGTCGTGTTTGTTCATTTCTTATGTTTTCTTGTTTTTTAGGAGCTTTACGGACAATTATCTAAGGAGGCACGACCAAGACCTCGAGGAAGCAAGCAAGACGGACTCGACAAGGCAAAATGTTGCAAAAAATGGTTTAAACCGTAGCTACCCGTGGAGGGCGTCAGACTTGACCTCTTGCTACTCAAAAATTCATAACTTCCCGTCCGATGTCGAATTGAGGCACCGTTAGCAGCATTGGAAAGAAGACATCCGTAGCTACAATGTATCAAAAGGGCATCTTCTAATTCGTCGTATAAAGGGTAAACTACTTGATCCAATATCATAGGCCGAATCTGTCCGAGTGGGCCAAATTTGAAGGCTTGTTTCGGGCCCAAGATGGCCTTCTTGGCCCAAATTCGTGGCTGCCAACTTGGATGAGGATGGATGGAATCTGAGTGGGAAACATTGAGATATTTTCTTGCCTAACTTTCCTTGACTTTTGTTATACTTTGGCTAATGGCAAACATCTTTTGGAAAAGTTGTTAGACTTAGTTGCCAAAACATTTATCTCTCATTAATGCTTTGTGATTTTTGGCTTGTAATGAAATTATTGAATAAATGAGAGAGAGAGGCAGCCAAGGAGAAAAGAGACCACGTACCAAACCAAAAGAAAAAAAAAGAGAAGAAAGAAGGAGAAGAAGAGAAAGAGGAGAAGAAAAAGAAGAACCAAGCTTATGCTTGGAATTTGTAACTCTTTCTTACCTTTTCATTTCTAGATTTTCCTTGCTTATTATGTAAATTAAATGTATGATAAGTGTGTTAATGTATTAAGTATGTTTATGTTCAAGTTTTGTTCAAGTATGTGTGAGTAGTAAGTTTTGTGGTGTGATGCCTTGATCCTTAAGTAAGCTTGTGGTTAAATGGTTAAAAATGAAATGGATCATGTACTTGTTAAAGGACTTAATGCTTGTTCTAATTTGATCACCTAGAAACATGATTAAAATCAAGTCTTGAGACCGAAAGGAGATAAACTTGATCAAAAGTTTAACTTGTTGATCCGTTGCCTCGTGAGATGAAAATCTCACTTGGTGATTGGTTATTCAAAAGGGTGATGTTTATAGTTATTGCTTAGTTAGGATTTTGTGACTCGTGGGGGCAAAAGCACATCTAGTTCACTGGATCTTAAGTAAGTATCAATTTAGACTTATCTAGCACGAAAGTGTAGATGAGTTGCCTTGAAACACCCGGATCATGACACGTACCTAATAAACCATCGAACCACCTAGCTCGTTTAAGTATATGGTATCATACCACTTTTTTCTATCTTGATATATCTTGTGTTCTTGAGTGTTGTTGTGAGTTTGCATGATTTAAATTGAGTTTGTTGTTGTTTTATGCATGTTAGTTTGTTAAGCCACCTAAACCAAACCAAAGAAACCAAAGACATAAAATTCCTAAATCTAAGTAAGTAAGCCGAGTAAGGCGCAACCTCATTCCTCGTGGATCGACAACCCTACTTCATAAAACTATATTGCGACGGTAGAAGTGTCACAACTTCTACCTATCATCATTCGCCATACAATTCCACGATTTCAAAAACAGAGTCACAATCTCAAAATCCACAAAATGGCAAAATCACACAATCAGGAAACAAAGACATAATCCACTTACCCAATGATCCTAGATAGTAATTCTCATGTTCCTAAGCATGCTCTCCCCCTTTGCATTTACGAAAGCCTAAACAGAAATAAGATTACTCTATATAGTCGTTTCATAATCTAAGTCACAACGTTATAGGATAGAGCTTACCCTATGGATTTGGGTTCCTGTCTTGATCTTCTAGGAGTCCTGAATTAACAAGATCGTCCTCCTCACCATTGAAATTGATGTTCATGAGGTTTTCTGAATATACACACCATGAATATAGGAATGAAGGGACGGAGTCAATCTTACCACTAATATCTGGCACGTCTATTCCTTTTCCCTCTATTCCTTCTTGATCTCCTTCCATCGGCCAGATTTCCTCTCCTTCATAATATGGCAAATTTTGTGAATATTCTCTTTTAGGTGTAGGAATAACCTAGTAACCCTACTTTTCCTAAATAGTTATTATTAGATGACAAATTACTAACTACTCCCCGAATGGATGGAAAATAGCGGAACCCTCTCACATTTATCACTTAGATTCACCCAATTATTACACCAGGAGTGGAGGAAAATTATAATAGTATTCCTTAGTGAGATAACAATTCAAAACTAAACTACTTCGTAGCTCCAAGACAGGAGGAGGGATTGTCTCCCTGAGAAGACCCGTCTCCTCGAGGTAATGGATTAGGCCATAGAGGCCATCTCTCAAATTCTAAGAAGATACACATATCCTCTTGGATTTTTAATGTGATATAAGGTCTCAAAACATGGAGGTCAATACACTCTATGATTATAACCCCCAGCCCAGAGGCAATCTTGCATCTCCCGGTGTACTATCTTGATATGCTTAATTATGTCATCATTAAGTGCTCGTAATGGTAACGGTACTTCAATACCTTTTAGAAAGTTCTTTGGCACAAAATTTTAGATACCTTTTTTCAACAGTCATAAAACCCTAGATCAATTGCAAGATAATTTTGGGTTAATTCTAATATTCCCTCAAAATAAGATTAAAAAACTCATTTTCTTTTGAAGATCATACTATGGACCAAGTTCCTATGATTTTAAGTTAAGTTTAATATATTTGAGAACTTACTCCAAAATATATTTAAGTTCACCACATAGTTCTCAATAGCGGCCGCGACAGCCACGGTCGCGCTACACCACGACAAATTGGAGCTTTCTGCGACGCTCTGCTATATAGCATCTCAAAAGTGAAACATGGCCAGAGTGGCCCAATGCGGGAGTGGCGTGTCGCAGCCTAACGCGGACAATAGCGGTCGCTATAGTCATAGATGAGCCAAATGTCCAATTTACCCTCATTTTTTTATTTTTCCAAGGTTAACTTTATAATTTTGTTAAAACCTAATAACATAGAAGGAAAAAAACATTTATCCTCTTCAATTTTCACTCTTCTCTTCTCTTCATAGCCGTGAGCTGCCAAAACCTAAAATGAAAGAGGAGGGCTTGCCGGAGTAGAGGAACCGCATCGATAGATAAGAGGAGGGCCTAACCGGAGAACATGAGATGAGAAGAGAAGCTCCTGCCAGAGAACACGAGATGACCAATCGACCACGATTAGGAGTCTCAACTCTCGCACATGTAGCCCATAGCACATAGCCCCTGCCATGTAGTTTTTTATTGATAACTATTGTTTTCACTTTTTGTGTAATTTGGATGAACTCCCGTAGCCCCTTTTATTTATTGATAGTTTGACAGCTTTAGTGATGAAGTATGAAGTTGTGAACTCCTTACTCCCGTAACCCGTTTTATGTATTGACAGCTATAGTTTTTTGCTTTTTTGTTTAATTTGGAAGGATGTGAATTTGAAACGATTCGATGATAGCTGTGATTTAGTGATGGTTTTTTTTTGTCTAATTTGGATGGTTTTTTGAACTCGTGCAAGCTGTGATTTATTTTGAAGTATGAGTAGTGATTCGGTAGCCCCTTTTATGAACTCGGTAAAGTATGGTTTTTTGGTTTTTTTGTCTAATTTGGATGGATGTGAAATTGAAATGATTCGGTGACAGTTGTGATTTAGTGATGAACTGGTTTGAACAAATTCATGGTTTTTAGTTTAATTTGGATGGATTCTAGTAGCTAGTTTTATGCTGACAATTTATGGTGTTTCGAGTCAACTGATTTGTTTTATTAATTTTTAACAGCTATGACAACTCATAATTCTCAACCATCATCAGACTCTTCTTCTTCTTTAAGGCTATTCAAACCAACTGATGCTGATATAAGCTAGAAATATAATAGTGTAAGGGACAAGAGCAATAAAAAGAAAGTTACATGTGATTTTTGCAAGAGAGAAACAAATGGAGGAATTACTAGGGCCAAGCAACATCAAATAGGCATAAAAGGAAATGTTGTCAGTTGCTCCCTTACACCAGAGGATGTTAAATTGGAATTGAAAGAGCATGAAGAAAATAGATTAGCAATAAAGCAAAGTATGGCTGGTAGGGAGCTTGAAGATGATGAGGTAGTGGAATTGCAAGATATTTCTCGACTTCAACGAGGAAAAAGGCCTACTGAAGAGGCTCCTTTATCGACTGGTAAGAAGACTATGAAAGGCCCATTGGATGCAATGTTTTATAAAAAGTTAGAAAAAGCGATTGGAAAAGAAAAGCAAACAAGCATGAAGGATGCTTATTCTAAGAAAGCAAGAGAGATGGCTTGTCAACATATTGCTCGGTTTTTTTATAGGCATGGAATTGCTTTTAATGTTGCCAAATCGCAAGCCTTCCGAAATATGGTTAATGTAATTGGGCATTTTGGTCCGAATTTGAAGGCTCCTAGCTATCATTAGTTGAGAGTTCCAATGCTGAAAAAGGAGTTAGAATACACTAATGAGCTATTGAAGTCTAACAAAGAGGAGCAGACACAGTATGGTTATTCCATTATGTCTGATGGTTGGACAGACACAAGGAGTAGAACTTTGATTAATTTTCTGGTCAATTCTCCATCGGGAACAATGTTTGTGAGAAGTGTTAATGCCACTAACATTGTAAAATCTGGAAAAGCACTATTTGGGTTATTGGACATGTTTGTTAAAGAGATTGGAGAAAGTAAAGTTGTGCAGCTAGTCATCGACAATGGAAGTAATTATGTCTTAGCTGGTAAGTCTTAAGTGTTAATTATATCATCAGTTACACATATCTTGTTTAATTTATTTATTGTCTGACATTTGATTTATACTTTTATAGGTAAATTGCTAGTAGCTAAAAGACCAAGATTGTTTTGGACTCCATGTATGGCACATTACCTCGATTTGATACTAGAAGACATTGGAAAGATTCCCAGAGTTAAAAAAGTTATACAACAAGGAATTAATCTCGTGAGCTTCATTTATAACCATACTTTGGTTTTGAACTTGATGAGACAGATGAGGAGGTGAGTTGGTGAGAGCTGGAGTCACAAGGTTTGCTACGACACACCTTACTTTGTACATATTGCACGAGGTAAAAGGAAATATTCGTTAGATGTTTACTTCTGAAGAATGGGGATCTTTGAAGGCCAATAAGGATACTAAAGGAAAGAATGCAACAAGCATTATTATTCAAACTGCTTTTTGGGAGAACATCATTTACACTCTTAGGTTTATAAGGCCTCTTGTGAAAGTACTCATGCTTGTTGACAATGAAAAACAACCTCCAATGGGTTACATCTATAAGGCAATGAAGAATGCAAAGGAGTTCATAAAAAAAGGCTTCAAGGACAATGAAAGTAGGTACAAAGAGATACTTGCAATCGTTGATAAATGATGAGAGCATCAACTTCATTATCCATTGCACGGTGCCGGGCATTATCTAAATCCAGTGCACTTCTACAGTGATCCTACAATTGAGAATGACAGTTTATTATTGAATGGGCTCTATGATTGCATCGAGAAGCTTTCTATGAGTAATGAAGTCGTTGATACCATCCATAGGGAGTTGACGAAATATAAGAGGGCTGCAGGCTTATTTGGAAGAGAGTCAGCAAAAAGACAAAGAAATAACTCATCTCCTGGTAAGTAAAGTATATTTAACTATATTGTATTACTTTTAACAAGAAACTAAAACTTGTATAATTTTTTGCAGTTGAGTGGTGGAAGAGGTATGGATCAGAAACTCCAAATTTGCAACTCTTTGCCATCAAGATATTGGGTTTGACTTGTAGTTCATCTGGATGTGAGCGTAATTGGAATACTTTTGATCATGTAAGTGCTAATATTAAGTGCTTTAGTTTAAATTCAGATTTTCATATGTAAACTAACATGTTTACGTATTACAGATTCATTCCAAGAAAAGAAATAGGCTGGAACACCAGATATTGCAAGACTTGGTTTTTATCAAGTATAACCAAACTTTGAAAGAATGCCATGATTATGAAGAGAATATTGATTCTATTGAATTGGATGATATTGATCCTAGTAGAGAATGGTTAGTGGGAGATGAAATTTGTGAAGGTGATCCTGAATTGGTTTATGAAGATGATGATCTATCTTAGTTAGATGTTGAACGTGCATCTGGTATTGCTGAGCCTGTATTCAACACTAGGAGTCAAGTAGCATCGCAGATTGCAGCCTCACCTACATCTACATCAATGCCACCACCACCTCCTTCATCTACATTGCCAAGAGTTTTTGAAGATCATGAAGATGATCTTGATGATGATGATGATGATGATAATAATAATAATGATGACGGGTCTAGAGGTGGAGGAAGTGATGATGAAGACGTTAATTTTTATGATGTTTAGCTCTCTATGTGTTTGTTTCTTTGAATTTATTTACATTTGCAAGAATTTGATCTTCATGATATTTTGACTTGTTATATTGACTTTAGTATGTATTTCTATTTTTGAACAATTTTATTAGTGTCCGCATCATGAAAAAGTGCCCGCTCTGCTCCCGCGTTACCACACCGCATCATATTTAGGGTAGCCGCGTCGCGCCGCGTCAACCGCGTTGACAACTATGGTTCACCAAAAATAACTTTATAATTGTAATAGACTTAATTAAAAAAATTTAAGTTTTCTCCTCCCCCATTTTTTTTATTGAATTTCAATTGAATGAAAACTGATTTATCCAGTTAATTTAAAAAATTCCTCAAATTTTGTCCCAATTTTGACTTAAGTCATAATTTACAAAAAATCGGGATTAACTGAACCAAGAATCAAACTAATTGAATCGATTTCAATATAATCAAACTTGGGTATAAGTTTTTTGGAACAAATTACTAAATTATGATTATGCCACTGCCATAATCTTCCTCGTTGCACTCTCTCTCCTGAAACGCAGAGACGAAAATGTCGAACGGCTACCTCGTACGACAGCTCCCTTACGATGGCAATTTAGCATTCTCTACCAATCGCAATCGACTCGTCGTGGCCTACCAGTCACGACCGTTCGTGTGCCGTAGTGCTGCTGTTCGTCTTTGTCATCATCTTCTCTCCTTTCACTATCGGCGAATCTCCGAGCTACGAACTCGGGATTCTAACAATGTCAATCCACATCGGAGAATTGATTATCATGGATCTCCAATGTCGAAATTTTTAGATTTCCAACAAAATCAACGAAATTTGATTTGGGGAAAACGACCTAAATCGCACGATTAGGATTTTTTGAGAGTGAACTGAAATGATTTGATTTTCCAAAAATTGTACCAAGGTCCATGATATGCAAGTGCCACGTAGCAGCCAATTTTTAGATTGTTGTGCGTTTGGTACGACTTCTGGACAGGTTAGAACAGTACTGAACAGAACTACTTGTTCTAGCTGTACTGTCCTATGTTTGGTTATTTCATTACATGATTGAATATTTTGTCTATTTCTCAATTGTATATGTATAATAATTTAATCTAAAATTTTGTTAAAGACAAAAGTATTCTACATCAGATAATATTCATTAAACTGAGTAAAATCAATCATTACATTAACAATAATATTATATCATAGAAATAAAATCTTTGAATAAAAAATCAGAATTAAAACTAAATATTCAAAATTAATCCTTATGAATTTAGATCATGTTAATTACATTATAAATATTTTTAATATGATATCACATAATTAAACAAAAATATTTTTGTAAAGATAAAATATTATTAAAAATTATTCATGCATGTACACTATATAACAAATGGGTATGTTAAATTTATTTATTTGACTGACTCACTAAAATAATATCATTGTAAATATGTATGTGTTGATCAAATATATAGATTAACCACTTTCATATTTTTAGATGGATTTATATCCGAAATATGAAATATAGAAAATTTAAATGAATCCCAATTAAAAAAATTGTATATAAGATCTAAAAATTTATAGTAGAGAAAATGATTATTAATGATTGAGTAAATATGGTAACAAATAAGAGAAAAGAAATAATATAAGGTAACACGGTAAAAACATACCATACGAAATTTCTATCCTTGGACAAAAAATTTTGTCCCATGAAAATAGGTGGGACAAGAAATTAGGAGTAGGCTTGGACAAAGATTCAATTTTGTCCTGTCCATTTCTTGTGCCAAACATAGGCTTGGACAAAAAACTTTGTCCAGTCTTGTCCAAGCCTTAATACCAAACGCACCCAGGGTTTTGCCTGTGAGCAAATTTGCCTCCATGGTTAGCTAAAAATTCAATTTAGTCTCGTTGGTTCTAAATTAATCACATTAAAGTCCATCACATTTTTATTTTCAATAAAATCATAATTAAGATACATTTTTTCCAATGAAAAAGTTATCCACCTGACCGACCAGTCGCCCAGTCTTCTCTACAAAGAAAGCCACTCACTCAACAGCCCTTCCTCCCTGGCCGTGCTTTACCCTTCACCCACCCTATTCTCCCCATTTATAAATAAATAAATAAATACCCTATTTGCAAATTCGTAATAATAAGACATAAAAGTTAAAACGGTTAATAATAGGCAAATATTATTGTGGAAATTTTAGATGCGCTCAAGCATAAGCCGAGTCTTGAAAGTTCCAAACCCAATCAAAACCCCATCGCCCTCCCCCTTCTCCCTCCTCCGATCCCCGTCCCGACGAGTCAACTCACCCCTCCCCCCCTCCCGGCGAATGGCGATCGCTCCCATGGCCGTAGTTTCCGGCGGGATCGCGAGCCGATTCTGGATCAAGTTCAGCCGGGAGGCGGCGTTCGCCAAGTACTCCGCCTTCGTCGTAGGGTTGGCCGCCGGGGAGCTCAAGATGGAAACCTTCAGGCATTATGTCTCCCAGGACTTCCATTTCCTCAAATCCTTCGCCCACGCGTTAGTTCCATTTCCCCTTTTGTCGCATGTATTTCCAATGTCGGTGTTTTACATTCCCTCTTTCGGTTAACGATTGGCTCGTTGATGAGTTAGTTGCTCAGCGGAGTTGTTGATTTTACTTGTTTTGTTTTGTTTTGTTTGGTTTTGTTTTATTTATTTTGTTATTGAATCTTGATTCAGTTACCAAGTCAAGCAAGGGTTCGGTAACTGTGTGTGAGCTTGTTGCGCTAATACTCCTTGTTCTTGCTTTCCGTGCTAGTCGTTAAACGTTTGGATCGGATAGAAATCTATTAGGAGGAAGGGAGTGAATCGGAAAGATAGGTTAACAAAACCTAGCCATTAGAAGGGATTTGATTCTCTCTTAATTGGACATTCTTCTAGTTGGGAAGTTGTGAACAATATCTTCCTAGTAGCGAACATCAAACTTTTTGCTAGGAAAGAAAGATAAGGCATATTTCTCCAATGGTGAGTTCTTGAAAGTATTGTTAAAAGTAGCATGTACTCTTGAAGGTTTTATTTTTTTTATTTTTGTCTGTTCTGAGCAACCAAATTGGAGGGTTAGATTGTTATAATTTGGGGATAATGTTAGTTGCCTTGCTTGAGGTGAGTTTTTTTTTTCTTGGAATTTTTAGGAATCAACATTTATTTTCAGCTTTTATTTAGGTCATCCGTCTGTTCTATGTTTTTTCCGAGACAGGAGTAAATCAATCATTTTAGGATGCTATTTAATGTATTCTCTCTCTCTCACTATCTCTCGTTGTGCGGAAGAATAGTTATGAATTGGCTGAAGAGTGCGCCGATGATGATGATGCAAAGCTAGCCATATCGGAATTGAGGAAAGGTGTTATAGATGAGCTAAAGCTGCACAACTCTTTAGTAAAGGTCAGAAATAATAACTTCTTGGCCATTTCTAATTTTCTCTTAATCAGAAGCCTTGCATTGAGTATAAATAAGAAAATAGAATGTCATGATAAGCAGTTTTCGAAGGTTGAGAAATCATATTCTATTCTTTGCATTAACTTCACTGTTTGAATCTCTATGATTTATTGAAACTTGGCTGAACCCTGAACTCGTTTAAATTATTCATTCGCTGTTTAAATGCCATTGTTACCATATTTTGGTAAGGATGTGCTTTCATTACTTATAGTGTGGGAATTCTTAGCTGATAGTTCAACTGAATCTTCTGTTGATGGAGAAGCTAATTGTTAACTGATCCAGCATATGCCTAAAATGATCATATATTATTCTGGTATATAAAGCTTAATGTTCAGCAGAGTGCACCGCATGAACATCTCTTTTATGCAGGCCTGGTGCAAAATAAGAAGAGCTTTATAGAAAAGGGGCTTTCTTACTAACCATTTGTCTCATAACATCTTGCATGAACAAAATTCTTTGATGTTTTGTCTGGGGTATCGTTCCTTGATTGCGCTGTAGAATGCGAAATAGCATGCGATAAGGTCTCATCTTTATAGGAATCTTATTCATGATTTGAAAATTGGACACTGTCAGGAATGGGAAATTGACCCAACTAAGGAGGGGAATGTCAACTCTGCAACTGTTAGATACACAGATTTCTTGTTGGCTACAGCATCTGGAAAGATTGACGGTGTCAAAGGTCCAGCACTTGCCACGCCATTTGAAAGAACAAAAGTTGCAGCTTACACTTTAGGGGCCATGACGCCATGCATGAGGCTTTATGCTTTCCTTGGCAAGGAACTCCAGGCCTTTTTGGATCCGAAGGATGGAAATCACCCATACAAGAAGTGGATTGACACATATTCTTCTGATAGTTTTCAGGTATACATAAGATGAAACATCAGCATGCTCTGTTTCCTTTAATAATTATGCATCATATTTGAGTTTCTAATTTTTTTCCTGTTTGGGAGAAAATATAACTGCTCAACTTGCTTGAGCACAAAACTCAGCTACTTCTTCTTTGGAATATAGACATCAGCTCTGCAAACTGAAGACTTGCTGGATAAGCTTAGTGTCTCTTTGACTGGAGAAGAGCTTGACGTCATAGAAAAGCTTTACCACCAAGCAATGATTCTTGAAATAGAGTTCTTCAATGCACAGCCCCTTGGTCAGCCTGCCTTAGTTCCTCTGACGAAAGAGCACAACCCTGATCAGGATCGCCTCATTGTATTTTCTGATTTCGATTTGACATGCTCTGTCGTTGATTCCTCCGCGATTTTGGCAGAGATTGCGATAGTAACCGCACCAAAATCTGATCCCCCCCAAGGTGCGGATCAGATTGTTCGTATGCCATCTGTTGAGCTGAGGAATACATGGGGTTTTCTTTCTGCGCAATACACAGAAGAATATGAACAGTGTATTGAAAGCATCCTTCCCTCTGAAAAAGGTACAGGTGTTGTTCAGTTCTTGAATTTAAAAGTTGGACTCAGTGAATGGTCTGACCTCAAATCCTGTATTATTGTAGGGCTGTTCAACTATGAGGCGCTATGCAAAGCTCTCGTCGAACTCTCAGACTTTGAACGAAGGGCTAATTCTAGAGTGGTTGAGTCTAGTGTGCTTAAAGGCCTGAATATCGAGGACATAAAAAAGGCTGGGGAACGCTTAAGTCTTCAGGATGGCTGCATTTCTTTCTTCCAGAAAATTGTCAATAATGAAAAGCTACATGCTAATGTCCACCTGCTTTCCTACTGTTGGTGTGCTGATCTGATTAGGTCAGCCTTTTCATCAGGTATTGATAAATATTTTTCCTTATCTGATCAAGCTTCTTAATACATGGTTCTCATCCTCTAAGCGACACTGAGCCGTGCAAAATATTTTTTCTTTTACAATATCTCCTAGTTTGCCGTCCCATGTTTTCTGAAATTAAAGATTGCTTCGCTTGGTGTTAGATAATGGAACAATAGATAGGACAGTAACATTAGGAGGGGTGGGGGAGCGGAAGAAAAAGCAGGTGGCTAGTTATTTTCAGTATTTAGATATTCACTATTGTGTGCTAGGCTTTTTATATCCGAACCATCTAATGAGATTCAGCTGTATTGTTATTGCTGTCATAGCACCTACAGTTGCTTTGCTCCCTTTTTTCGAAAGGTAAAATTTAGACCATGATGATGTTTGGATTTGAACCCTGAACTTTCTGGGTATTTACAATGCCTTGTGCCATTGAGCTACAAGCCCTTTGGCTGCTGTTCTCCCATTTAGCTTATGAGCTGCTCTTCTAACCCAAGATTCAAGGTCCATAACCTGATGGCTTTTCTAGTGTGTAGGGGATGGATAATGCCTGCTTTTGAATTATGCAAGTCTTTCAAATATTTGCTTCATTTTAGCTAGCTTCTGTTCTTATATTCATTTTGGTTAAGCAGGTCTGATGGATGATCTGCAAGTACATGCAAATGAGCTGACTTTTGATCAATCAGTTACTACCGGTGAGATTGTAAGGAAAGTCGAATCTCCGGTAGACAAAGTTGAAGCGTTCAAAAATATATTGACGAGTTGCAATGACGACAAGAAGAATTTGACTGTCTACATCGGGGATTCAGTAGGTGACCTGCTGTGTTTGCTCGAGGCAGATATAGGCATTGTTATTGGGTCCAGTTCAAGCCTACGGAGGGTAGGAAATCAGTTTGGTGTATCTTTCGTGCCATTGTTTCCCGGGTTGGTTGAGAAACAGAAGGGTGCTAAAGGAAGCAGTCCGGATTGGAACAGGCAATCTGGCGTCCTATATACCGTCTCTAGTTGGGCTGAGATACATGCTTTTATCTTGGGGTGGTAGATTCTTTTACTTTTTGATCTCAAACTCGTCTGCAGGTGTTAGTTAGGATAAGTGCATATACATAATCCCAAATATACAAGTCGGTGGCCGATTTTATTAGGTTCCACAGATGATGTTTCCCTTTCCTGCTGTCGATCGACAGGGACTACTACTTCATTGGGAAAATATAATGTCACTTCCCAGTAGCTGGATAATGCAGTATAAACATGATATGATCCCTATCATCGTTTGCGTTGTTGACAATGATACGTTCTCACAATGAATCTTCTTTTTTTTGCTTCATTGTTACTTGTACTTGGTAGGTTTGCTGAGTGATTTGTACTCTCCGTAGGCTTCTGTAATCGATTTATTGCTTTTATCTTTTTCTGGTTCTATTCATAGGGCATTGGGCGTGAGATTTGGAATGGAAGTGCGGATGATTTTGGTAGAGAACAGAGGTAGAAGGAGAGGGAACGGACACGTTCAATTGGTAGAGAACAGAGGTAGAAGAAAGAGATGGAACGGACACGTTCAATTGTTTTTTAAAGAACTTCTGGATGATCATTATGTGCACCATAATTCAGTACAAATAGAGGCAAGTCCCAGAGTTCGCCTTACAAATTCAAACATATCAAAATAAACATAACTCATTTGAAATTGACACATGTTGCGGACACTGACATATCAAAGAATGAAATAGATCTCTTTGCTAATAACTGGTAATTTTAGGTCTAAGAGACATGTAGTTGATGAATATTCGTAAAATCATTAGATGTAAATAAATCAAATTTCTTCTCTTTCCCTTTCCTCCTCCTTGGCTTCCAAGCTCTGGTGGCAAGGCATGTATATTGAGAAGCTCTAACAGCTCTTTCAGGTGAAATTTTGGCAGTTAGATGTCAGAACAACATTCTTGAATGGATTTATAGAGGATAAAATCTTTGGTTAATACACTCCTTGGTTTGGAGATTGATCAAAGAAAAAAGTATCTTATCTCAAAAGATAAGCGTGCATTTGACATTTTGAAGAAATTCAATATGCTTTGGGGAAAAATTGATTCCTAACCTCTAGCTACCAATGACAAACTTTCTAAGGAATAGATTGCACATGTTGATGTAAACTTTTACAGAAATATAATGAGAAGTTTATTGTACTTATCAACCTCAAAACGGGATATAATATTCTTTGCAAGTCTTTTGTCCAAATTTTTGCATTTACCCAAGCAAACACACCAAGTTGTTGCCAAAAGACTAGTAAGATACTGTTGGCGTCTTTTGAGAATAGGCAGTGGCCTCGTGAAAAAGCACGATGGTGCTTGTAATTTGTGTCATTTTATTTTTTTTAACAAAATGATGCATATAACATTTAAATTCAAAAGACACAAAATTTGGTAAACAATTTGTAGGTGACCTTTGGACATGATCATTGGAATTTATTCTTAATCATGATCTTTGAGAACTTATAAATAGGTTTGCCTCCCTCACTTGTAAACTATCCCAGCGACAAGTACTTCCTATCAAGTTGTCTTCTTCCATCCCCCGTTCTTCATACTAGAAAAATAAGAGTCTGAAAATTTCGGGTATATAAGAGTTCGCCCGAAAGTTTTGAGATACGTGTGCAATGTTCTTGGAAATGTCTGAATAGTCGTTGTATCTTGGGAACAATTGTCATAGCCCGTAGTGCACTGAAATATACGGGACAATCTCGTCTTACGGAGAAAGTGTCCAACACTTACCTTGGCTATAGCCAAAATTCTAATAAAGTACACACCCTCTCCTACAACCAATAATCTTATGACAAGATTCGTACTTGAAGATGGCATCGACTAGCACCGTTGCATTGAAAATGGTACCAGAAACTATCCACACCGAAAGGCCAGCGAAGTTCAACAGCACCGAGTTCAAGAGGTGGCAGCAGAAGATGATGTTCTATCTGACCACGCTCAACCTGGTTCAGATCTTGAAAGAGGATGCCCCAAAAATTACGGAGAACGAGATGGATCAGCAGAAGATCAATGCTCTCGACACGTGGAGTCACAACGACTTTCTGTGCCGTAACTACATCTTGAATGAACTAGATGACACACTCTACAATATTTACGCGGTAGCCAAGACAGCTAAAGAGTTGTGGAGTTCACTGGAGAAGAAGTACAAAACGAAGGATGTGGGGACGAAGAAATTCATTGTCGGACAATTCTTTGACTTCAAGATGGTGGACTCCAAAAAGGTCATTGACCAAGTCCAAGAGTTGCAGCTAATTCTTCACGAGATCCAAGCAGAAGGGATGCAACTCAGCGAGTCCTTCCAAGTGGCTACGATGATCGAGAAGCTCCCCTTGCTCTGAAAGGATTTCAAGAGCTACCTCAAGCACAAGAAGAAGGCATAAGCCTAGAAGACCTGATTGTGAGACTTCATATCGAGGAAGACAACCAAAAATTCGAAGTCAAGCAAGGCAAGCCCGCCTCTGAGACCACTGTGCACCTCGCCAAGGGAAAACATGGCAAGAAGAGGAAGAATTTCGGGAACAAGTAAGAGAAGAAAGAGCCTAAAAAGAATAAGAAGATCAAGGGTGATTGCTAAAACTGCGGGAAACCCGGCTACATGGCTAAGAACTATCGCCAACTGAAGAAGGATGACCAAGGAAAGGTCAACCTAGCTGAAGACCTGTCTAAAATGGATTTGTCAGCTGTGGTATTTGAGACCAACATAATAGACAATTCGAGAGAGTGGTTCGGGGACACTGGAGCTACTCGCCATATCTACTTGGAGAAGGAGATGTTTTCGAGCTATATCCTAATAGCTATTCATGGGAAACTCTACAACATCTAATATCATCGGGTTGGGCAAGGTGGTTCTGAAACTGACCTCAGGAAAGGAGATGACCTCAAGGATATGCTGCATATCTCAGACATCTGCAAGAACTTAGTTTCTGGCTCCCTGTTAAGCAAAGCCGATCTTAAGCTTGTATTTAATACTGATAAGTTTGTACTGACCATAGTAGGCCAATTTGTAGGCACAGGATACCTAGAAAAGGGGCTCTTTAAGATGAATGTAATAATTATACATCGTATCTTTAATGGTTAAAATAAAGTAAAAGTTTCTTTTTATTTGGCCGAGTGTTCTAATTTATGGCATAATAGATTAGGACACGTAAATTTAAACCAACTAAGAAAGTTAGTTTAAATTTATTATCGAATCTAGAGTTCAACCCTTCCAATAAATGTGAGGTATTTGTGGAGGCTAAAATGATCAAAGCACCTTTCCATTCATTAGAAAGAAGTACCACGCCTTTAGAATTGATTCATACAGATACTTGTGATATGAGACATGTGCAAACTAAAGGCAGAAAGCAATACTTCATCATGTTTATCAATGATTGCATGAGATACTATTATGTATATCTCTTAAAAGGAAAAGACGAAGCTCTTAATGCCTTTAAGAGGTATAAAAATGAGGTTGAAAATCAACTCAGCATGAAAAATCAAAATGATCTGAAGAGATCAAGGAGGAGAGTATGTAGCTCTGTTTAAGGAACTCTGCCAAGAACATAGCATTATTCATCTAAGGACTGCTTCATACTCATCTTAATCGAATAGCATAGCTGAATGCAAAAATCGAACTCTTAAGGAGACGATGAATGCTATATTGATTAACTTGGGCATACCCCAGAACATGCAGGGGGAAGCTATGCTCTCAGCTAACCACATTCTAAATAAGTTGCCACACAAAAAAGGGACAAAACTCTATACGAGCTATCAAAGAAACCTTCCTACGGTTACCTTAAAGTTGAAGGATGTCTAGCAATGGTCGAAGTACCTAAGCTAAAGCAGAGGTGAGAATAGGACCCAATGCCATTAATTGTATTTTTATCGAATATGCACAAAATAGTAGTGTTTATTGATTTTTGGTGCACAAATCTAAGAACCCTGAAATTAACACGAGAATGGTCATAGAATCAAGGAACAAAATATTCTTTGAGGATACCTTTCCTAATAAGGAAAGAAAAGAAGAAAGTCCCAAGAAAAGGGTACACGAGACTATGCAAGAGTTTGATGCGTGCTAGTTAACCTTGTGATTGTGCATCTAGATGGTGGGATAGGAGTTGTTTCCATGATGATTTTCGCATTTATTTGGAGTATTAGCTCGTTGGTATGATTGAACTCCAAACGGCAGCCTATCGAGTGTTTATATTCTTTATAGGGGAAGGAGCATGCTCGGGAGCAAAGGAAAGCAAGGCAAGAGAATCGACTAGGACAAAAGAGGGAGCACAGGTATAGTAGTTGCTATCTTCTCAATAGCCACTATGCAGGAGAAGGAATCTCGAGCCAAGTGACCACTACAAGTCTAGCAGTCACTGGAAGGTGCAAAGGTAGATGTGAAGAAGTCAGGGTCAAATGATCGCTATAAACCCAGCAGTCGCTGGATCCTAATGTATTAGGAGATTTTGACCTACTAGTTTAGAAAGAACTTCTTATTTTTCTAGATTTTTTGGCGGCTAAGCTATATATATGCTATTGGCCCTAGTTTATTGACACTTTTTCGACAATTATTGGAGACTCTTAGGATTTTGATCAAGAGTTAAGTTCAGTTAATTCGTTGTAAGTGAGAAGACAAAATCATAGAGACTAAGCCTTCTTTACTCTTTCTTATTAATATGATATCTTTTATGATTATCTTGTGCTTTATGATCATGCATAGTGAGTAGTTCTCTTTTGGGCGCAATGCCTTGATTATGTGATCGACTATTCTTATTTCATTATGGTTCAAATATCATGCACAGTAGTTGTTAGTTGATGTTCCTAATGCTTAGCTTAGCTTGATCACCTAAGTTATGATCTTAATTGACGAGAGTGGGTTGAGAGGCACTTAAGTCGGTGGAAGAATTAATTAGCATATTCTTAGATATTAATTAGATGTCTTGATATCATAAGAATTGAGATTGGTTTAGTTCTAAGTCTAGTTAATGAGCAAAAGCATTAATTAGTAACTTAGGCCTTTCCTATCTCAGTTTTGTCAACCTAATGAGCAAAATTATTAGGCAGATGCATTAGACTACTCTAGGTACTAGTAGGAGCCTCATAAGAACCATAATTCGGATATAGATGGTCGATTCATAGAGGCATCGTGCTCAACTTATCTTTACTATCACAACTTACCCTTCTACATTCTTGCTTTAGTTATTTTTGTTACAATTTCAATCTCCTCATAAAAATAGTAGTTACGCTAGTTGCATATATTGACTATACTACTTATTCACTATACTATTTCATTGCTTGTTAGATTGTTCATCAATTTTCCGTATGTCAAATTGATGCCGTCGACTCAGAACTAAAATTGTAGGGCATAAAATTGATAGCATTCCAGTTTGTGTAAATCAATCATTAACTTTACATACGACACCTTTGCAGGTACCTCTAGTGTATGCTAGAGACTCGTAGTGAAGATTGATCCAGACTCATTGTTAAAAGTTGACATCAAAGTAATTGAACAGACACTTTAGAAAGACCAAAAGATACAAGCTAATGAAATGGCCCAAAATCAACCAGCCACGGCACAAAATGCCATTGTGGAAGCTGCTACTCAGTAATGTCAACATAGGCCCCTTTTGGAATTATTTATTTTGATATAGGACGGACATGCTAATGATGAAGAACAACTTGAAGATGCATCTATCTTTAACATTCCCTTTGGAGCTATCCAACTACTGTAATCATCTGCCACATTCAGCGGAACTCCACGAAAGAATCCTTAAGCTCACTTAAAGTGGTTTAAAGACGTCAGCAAAATTATGAGATTCCAAGGAGTAATCTCTGAAGCTATCAAGCTTTGTTTAGTCCCATTCTTTTTGCGAGATGAAGCCTATGATTGGTACGACCATCTAGAAGGTGAAGTGCTAACTAGCTGGGCAACCATGACTCAAGCCTTCCTTCGAAAATACTTCTCAATGGCCAAGTTAGCACAACTCCTCCAAGACATCAACACATTCTCAATGGCCTTCCTTCGAAAATACTTCTCATGCCTGGAAGTGATTCAGGTCCTTACAAAAAGCCTTTCCACAGCACGGTGTAACCCAAAAAAATCTTATAAAGATTTTCTATAATGTGATTGATGAAGCATCTCGGGCATATATCAACAATTTTTCTAATATTGTATATAGTGGACCAATTAACAAGCTCGAAGAAAAGATGGAAGCCCTCTCTAAAAAATTTGATGACCTACTCACAAGCAAGGGCTAGGTAGCTACGATCCAGAAAACCTACATGCTCTCCAATAAAGCACACCCCATCATCAAATGCCCACTAATACAGGAAATTCAAGCTGTTGCCGATAAATAACCTCCTGGATTTGGATACTCTCTCCCACCAAACACTCAACCAAACTTCCATCAATTTGACCAATAAGCCACCAACCCTAGCACTCCACAAGTCTTCAAAAAATCATACCTAAGTGAATAAATCAAAGCAATGGGAGACAAGATTGATCAAAAGATAAAGGAACAAAATAGTGCTTGCTCCAAGATCAATCAAATGGTTGGAGCAGTTCAGCAGTCCATCCAATAGTAAACATTGACAGTCTAGCACATAGATCGGTGCGAAGCTCGCCAACAAGACTTAGAGATGTACTTGAAGGGACAAGCTTTGCAGCTGAAGAAACTGGAAATAGAACTTAGTAACTTGGCTACCTCCAATACTCGCTGACCGATAAGAACCCTCCTAAGCAACACGGAGACTAATCTAAAGGGAGAAATTAAGGCCATTACACTTAGAAGAGACAAAGAGATTGAAGGTGCTACCAAACTCCCCAAGCCATCCAAAGACAAGGAGATGGAAGACGATGAGATCACAACACTGACCAAGGACACAAAAGATCACACTATTCTTCCACCGCACAAGGCTCTACCACCACCGTTTCCTCAAAGGCTTAAGAAAAAGCAGATAATGGATGAGAAATTCCTAAATTTCTTAGACAAAGTTAAGGGAATTCAAATTAGCGTACCCTTTCTTGAGCTATTGGATCACATGTCACTCTATGCAAAATTCCTCAAAAAGGCCATCACAAAAAAAAAGACTTGGAACAAGGGTGAAACGATTGCCTTGACTACTAATTATAGCTCACTTATCTCTAAGAACATCCTTGCCAAACTCAAAGACCTGGGGAGTTTTACTATCCCATGCCATATCGGGGAGGTGGAATTTATAAACTATCTGTGTGATCTTAGGGCAAGCATTAATCTCATGCCCCTCACCATCTTTTGACAACTCAAACTTGGAGATCTTAAACAGACAGAGATGCGCCTTCAGTTAGCAGATCAAACAATCAAGAGACCACATGGAATTGTAGAAGATGTCCTCGTGAAGTTCAAACAATTCTATGTCCCAGTAAATTACGTGGTTTTGGACTTTGACCCCGATAAGAATTGCCGTCTCCTCCTCAGAAGACCATTCCTCAACACCAACAGAGCTTTAATCAACGTAAATGGAGGAAAATTGACACTTCATGTTGGTGACAAAATGGTAGAATACCAAATGGCCAAAATACTACATCACCAAGATGATGAGTGCTGCATGTGCATTGTTAAGATCTTAGGCATGGATGAGTATAAACACTAGACTTCAGCAACGCTCAATGAGGATGTCAATCTCACCCACACTCACCATGTGGACAACATCAAAACGGGTGAAGATGATGTCACTGAAGAGGCTAAGTTGGAACTAGAGCTCCATTGCAGAACACCTATACTACTATCCACCATACGGCTACCTATATTAGAGTTAAAGGAGCTACCACCTTACATGTGATATACATTCCTGTGGAAAGGAGGTAAACTTTCCATTATTATTTCTAACAAACTTACTCTTGTATAGGAAGAACAAGTCTTTTCTCCGGTCAACAAGCGAGTCAAGACCATGGGGTGGCAAATCTTTGACATCTAGGGGATAAGTGCATACATTGTGATGCACCATATCAATATGGAGGAGGGAGTGTGACCTAAGGTAGATCGCCAGTGTTAACTAAACCTGAACATGAAAGAGGTCATGAAAAAAAGGTAATCAAACTTCTTGACGCTGGAATTATCTATCCTATTTTATATAGCAAGTGGGTCAGTCCAATGTAATGCATCCCTATGAAGGGTAGCATGACAGTCCATACCAATAAAGATGGAGAATTAATCTCTACACAGACAGTCATGCTTACTACTGTTTCTTTGACGGATACTCCAGCTATAATCAGGTACTCTTCTATCCTGGTGATCAAGATAAGACTATTTTTAGTTGTCCGTTTGGTACCTTTGCCTATAGGAAAATGTCTTTTGATCTATGCAACGCCCCAGCCACCTTTCAATAGTGCATGATGGCTATTTTCTAGGGAATGAACGAAGAGATCATGGAGGTATTCATGGACGAGCTCTCTGTCTTTGGTGATTCCTTTGATTACTGCCTTTACAATCTAGATAGAGTACTCAAGAGATGCAAGGAGAAGAACCTAGTGTTGAATTGGAAAAAATGCCACTTCATTGTCGAGGAAGGTATTGTGTTAGGTCACAAGGTTTCAAAGATCAACATTGAAGTCGATCATGCCAAAACCGAAGCCATTGAGAAGATGCTCCTACCAACCATAGTTAAAGGCATCTGCGCATTCCTTGGACATGCCAGGTTCTATTGTCATTTCATTAAGGACTTCTCTTCCATTGCAAAACTGTTAACTAACCTCCTTAATAAAGATGTTCCTTTCATATTTGATGATTCGTGTTTGCAGGAAATCATAAAGCTTTAGCAAGCTTTAGTTACTGCCCCCATCATCACATCACCAACATGGGACCTGCCATTTGAACTGATGTGTGACACTAGCAATGACACCTTAGGGTGCGTAGGTCAATGAAAGGAAGGTTGACTCCATGTAATCTACTATACAAGTAGAGTCTTGACTAGCGTACAGCTCAACTACACCACCATGGAGAAAGAACTGCTTGCTATGGTTTATGCGTGTGACAAGTTTTGACCATACCTACTTGGCTCCAAAGTCATCATCTTCACAGATCATGCCACTCTTCGATACCTATTCACTAAACAAGATACTAAACCTCAGCTAATTCATTAGGTGTTGCTTTTGTAAAAGTTTGACTTGGAGATCAAGGATAAAAGGGTATGGAGAATGTTGGCGTTGATCATCTATCACACTTAGAAAATAGTGAAGGCATCGAAATAGAAGGTCGAATCCTTGAGCACTTCCCAGATGAAGCCTTCTTCTATCTACAAGCCACCCAGCCTCCTTGGCATGCTGATTTTGCTAACTACTTGGTGAGCAATATGGTTACAGAGGACTTGACCTATGCATAAAAGAAGAAGTTCTTTAGCAACATCTGTTTATACATATAGGATGAGCCCTTCCTCTTCTGTCACTGCACTAATGGCATTCTACGATGATGCATTCCTGAGGACAAAATTCTTGTCATGTTTCACGAGTGTTACGAATCCCCTTATGCTGGCCATTTTGGTGCCTCCCGGATAGCCGCAAGAGTATTAGAGTATGGCTTTTATTGGCTAACAATATTCAAAGATGCTCGAGATTTTATAGCCTACTACGATTGCTATCAACGAATATGCAATATTTCCTACAGAGACAAACTCCCTCAATCAAGCATCTTGGAGGTTGAATTGTTTGACGTCTGGGAAATTGTCTTCATGGGTCCTTTTCCACCATCCAAAGGTAGCAAATATATCCTAGTCGGGGTGGATTATGTGTCAAAGTGGGTGGAAGCATAAGCATCTACCACTAACGATGCAAGGGTTGTACTGCACTTCCTCAAATAGCTCTTTGCTCATTTTGGTATCCCTTGCGTGATTATAAGTGATGGTGGCTCCCACTTTTGCAACCAACCATTCGCCATACTTCTTAAGCACTATAGTGTCACTCACGAGGTCGCCACTCCGTATCACCCTCAAACTAGTAGCCAAGTCAAGGTCTCAAATAGGGAGTTGAAGAGAATACTAGAGAAGACGGCTGCCTCTGCTCACAAGGATTGGTTGCTCAAGCTTGATGATGCTCTCTGGGCATACCACACCACATTCAAGACCCCTATCAGAACAACACCGTATTGTTTGGTGTACAGTAAAGCCATCCATCTACCAGTTGAACTAGAACACCGAATATTTTGGGCAATCAAAGCGTTGAACTACGATTATAAGCTCGTTGGCAAGCACCGCATCCTTCAACTTCAAGAACTTGACAAACTTTGCTCCAGCGCATTTAAAAGTGCCAATAATTACAAGGAAATGACAAAGAAGTGACATGATGCCCACATTGCCAACAAGGAGTTCCACATCAAATAGCAACTTCTCCTCTACAATTCCCGCCTGAAGTTATTTCCCAGTAAATTAAAGTCCAGGTAGAGCAGACCATTCAAGGTCATCGGCATAGCCGCCCATGGTGCGATCAGACTCAAAAACTCGGAGGGGAACACATTCAAGGCTAACGGTCAATGATGCAAGGTTTACCTCAGAAGTGATGCCTAATATGCTCGTAAAGTGCAAATGTTGCTTCCACCATTCTCATCTTGATACACAGGGAGTAAAAGTCAAGCTAACGGCTCTAACTTAGCATGTTTTCATTTTTGTTTACATGTTTCTTATTTGGTTTTCTGTGCTTTTATTTTCTTTTCTCGTTACTTACATATTTCTTACTTTTACAGGTCAAGTTCCCTCTCAGCCCCAGTAGTTGCTACATACATAGCGGTCGCTAGAGAACGACCCTGAGAGAAAAATTTCATTGACCCCAGTGGTTGCTACATACATAGTGGGGAACAACCTTGAGAGAAAAATTTCCCTCGACCCCATTAATTGCTATACAACTAGCGATTGCTATGAGGGTCGAGGATACATACTACCACTCATCTAAAAAAACCATCATCACTGCCCCAAACTCTAATCCCCAAATCCCTACCCACCTCCCCTTTCCAACACCACCTCAGCAACCACTCCGACCACCCCCTGTCTGATACCCGATGCCACCTTACCCAACGATGCCTCCCAGACAACCCATCCCTAAGACATATGCCTCTTCTGTCTCCTCCTTTGAAATAACTAAACACAAAAGGAATTCCCCACCACCATCGCCACCATCGATCGACATATGCAATAGGTATGGTGCCCCCTTTGCCATCTATGATACGATAGATGGGGTAAGGTATGAATCCTATTCCTCCCTCACTTCCTTTGTCTACTCAATAATTAACTGGGAAGATATGTGCATGTTAGGCATCACTAGGGAGCTCTATGCCTTAGGCATGTTAGGATGGGCGTACCTTGCTAATAGTGAAATTACCACACACAATTATGTATGTGTCGAATTTTTTAGTACATTGAAAATCATTGACAATAAATCCTCCTTCACGGTATGTCTCTTTGACCAACCGATCACAGTCATTGAACAACTGTTGATCGAGTTGATTAGAATCAAGGGTGGGGGAGGACCAATTGACTTCAATCAAGTAGAGTTAAGTCATGTAGAATGGCATATTATTAGTGGTTTTCCCACTTTAAGCTGCAATCCTGTGCCTCGCTCCTTAAGGAACTTCACATAAGTGTCCTTCATCATGTCATGTGTGTTGCATTTAGTGGCTAATCTGAGAATAACTAGGTCAGTAATACCTAACTCTATGCATTCCATTATATGCGGTGGCAAAAGCCCTATTGTACATTTGCCTTGATCTGTGCTATTTTTGATCACCTTCTTCATACCAAGAATGCTATCCATTTTTATCTTGGTTATATCGTCACTATCATTGCCAAGTATTTTTTTCTAGATAGGTACGAGGAGAAGGAGGGTCGCCCATGTCTTGAGATCATAACTAGTCGTCTGGCTGATTATGGACTTTTCTTGAAGATCAACAGCCAATTGGTCCCTAAATACACGTTCATACCATGGCAAGATTACAAGGCCATCAAAGACCGCCTTTGCGAGGAAAGCAATGCCCAGTCTTAGAGCACTAAGTAAAGCTCAATGAATTATCAGAATGGCTGACCAACCTTAAGGTGAAGATAGTTGAGCTAGCTACCACCAACACAGCCAATTGGAAATGGAAGCAAGTGCACAATACCTATATGTCCCAGCAGTAGGAACGCCTCCACGAAGAGAATGCTTGTTGGGCTACTGCTGATCAAGCTCAATGGGAGTGGCTCCAAGCTCACCTCAGTAGCGCTCTACCATCACCTCCAGCTTAGTTTGACTAACCAGGGAGCCCCACTTTCCTCTCTTTTTTTTCTTTTATCTTCATGTATCTTTCTGTTTTGTTTATTGCCTGCATATTGTGTGTTTGCCCCACATCGAGGACAATGTATTCAACAAGTTTGGGGGTGTTTGTATGTCCTATGTGTCTTTGTGTATAAGTCTTTGTGTGTCTATGTGTTCTTGCCCTCTTTGTTCATCGATTTTTTTGTTTCTTTGTTTAGTTTATTGGGTATGATTGGTTGAAAGTCAGATAGTGCTTTGTGCTTTTGGTTGAAGTGCCTATGTCCTCTGCAAATGATGGACTTCCCCCATAAGAACTTTTGAATATTTGCCATAAGCCAACCCCACACCATTTAGGACTCCAGTGGAAGAGCGATGAGTACCACTTTATAGGGATAACACCCTTGGTTATTTAGGTTAGTGGTCGCACTAGGTGAATTATACTTGAGGAGTGACAAATGACCTGGTGAGAGTATTTGAGTCGAAGGATAAGACAACCATTTCTATTTATTCATGAGGTGCTTATGTAATACGAGTGATGATAGTAGTATGCCAATACTTCGTATAACTTCCTAGGGCATGATTAGTTACATATCTGGAGTCGTTTTGATAATCAAGTCTAGAGCTTTATAGCCAAAATCCTTTTATTATCCACTATTCTACCTCGTTGAGCCAAAACCTATTCATTGAAATATGATATTTAAGCATATACCTGAAACTTTTCCCACCTCTGACATCCTAGTCCGAGAATGCATAAGGAACTCATCTTTTGGGGACTTATATATGGGTTCACTTGGTAGAATAGCTAGGGGGATAATTAAACAATGGGGGAGAAGGATAGAATTAAGGCGGTCGACATAGAAACTAAGACCAGCCACCTTAAAAATATACGAATGAAAGAAAATTGAATTGAAAATGTTGAAAACAAAACAAAAAGAAGAAGTAAAAAGAATAAAGGAAAAAAAGAAAAGGAAATGAAGAATGTGGAAAGTCGGTGAAGAACAAGTGAAGTATGATGGGGGAGTGGAAAGTTAGAAAGTAGTTATGAAAAAAAGAGCACAATGAAAGAGTGGCAGGTCTCAAGTAAAACGGCGATAGGAATTAGGTAAATTGGGATGAGTGATTATCATATATAAGGTGAGAGACTTATAATAGACGAGAGTTAGAACATCTGCTTATAGCTCCTCAGATTAGGTGGTTTAGCTATCTCCCATACATTTATATCCTCGTCTTAACCTTAGCCCTATTACAACCTAATGAAAAGTTCCTCTTGATTTGAGTCCCGCACTAGTTGAGGTGTTATTGGGTATGACGTATAACATTTTGAGACCCTAGACATGTACGTGAGTGATAGGAAGTTGACAACTAAATATATATGCGAGGATAAAGAAATTCGAACCTAAGAGTGGTCAATTCTCTATTATAAAATCCTTAGTGCGAAAAGTAGGTTAAATAGTTAAGGATGTTGAGTCTACATAGTTGTTATTCCGAGCACTTTGATGAGAGTAATATTTGGTGAAGGTATAGTTTGGGGTGAATTGTTCAAAGTTTGATGCACTTTCCTTGAGAACAAGCAAAGAAGCAAGTGTGAGGGTGTGATGCGCGCTAGTTTAACCTTGTGATTGTGCATTAAGAGGTGAGATAAGAGTTGTTTTCATGATGATTTTGGCATTTATTTGGAGTATTAGCTAGTTGGTATGATTGAACTACAAATGGCAGCCTATTGGGTATTTATATTCTTTGCAGGGAAAGGAGCTTACTCGGGAGAAAAGGAGAGCAAGGCAAGAGAAAGGACCAGGATGAAAGAGGGAGCACGGGTATAGCAGTTGCTATCTTCTCACCAGGCACTACGTGGGAGAAGGAAGGTGCGAAGGCAGATGTGAAGAAGTGCAATCACTATAAACCCAATGGTCACTGGATCCCAATGGATTAGGAGATTTTGATATGCCAGTTTAGAAAGAACTCCTTATTTTTCTAGGTTTTTTGGTAGCTAAGCTATATATATACTATTGGTCATAGTTTATATACACTTTTTGGACAGCTATTGGAGACTCTTAGGATTTTGATCAAGAGACAAGTTCAGTTAATTTGTTCTGAGTGGGAAGGCAAAATCATTGATATTAAGCCTTCTTTACTCTTTCTTATTAATATGATATCTTTTTTCGTTATCTTGTACTTTACGACCATGCATAGTGAGTAATTCTCTTTTGGGCGTGATGCCTTGATTATGTGATCAATTGTTCTTATTTGATTATGGTTCGAATATCATGCATAGTAGTTGTTAGTTGATGTTCCTAATGCTCAGCTTAGCTTGATCACCTAAGTTACGATCTTAATTGATGAGAGTAGACTGAGAGGCACTTAAGTTGGCCAAAGAATCAATTAGCATATTCTTAGATATTAATGAGACATCTTGATATCATAAGAATAACCTATTAGCAGGAATTGTCATAATTGAGATTGGTTTAGTTCTAAGTCTAGTTGATGAGCAAAAGCGTTAATTAGTAACTTAAGCCTTGGCTATCTCAGTTTTGTCAACCTAATGGGCAAAAGCGTTTGGTAGATGCATTAGACTACTTCAGGTACTAGTAGGAGTCTCATAAGAACCATAATTCGGATATAGATGGTCGATTCATAGAGGCATCGTGCTCAGCTTGTCTTTACTGTCACAACTTACCCTTCTACATTCTTGCTTTAGTTGTTTTTGTTACAATTTCAATCTCTTCGTAAAAATAGTACTTACGCTAGTTACATATTATTGAATGTTTAGATTTTGTGTTCCAACCCTCAGTTCTAAATCCTACTTATTCACTATACTATTTGATTGCACGTTAGATCGTTCATCGATTTTCCATACATTAAGGTTAAGTTAGGAATATGATGAACTAAAGGTAGCTAAATCTTTTGGTTTGAATTATCTAACCTATGCATTAAAAGATGAACCTAGGATAATCTAAGAGTCATTGTCTAGTCCAGATGCTCCTCTCTGGAAAGAAGCTATCAATAGTAAGATAGAATCCATTATGCAAAACAACAATCGAAAAATCATGGATCTCCTATCGGGCTGCAAGCCTCTGGGATACAGGTGAATCCTAAAAATGAAATACAAAGCTGTTAGATTAATCGACAAGTACAAAGCTCAATTGGTAGCTAAGGGATTCAAACAGAAGGAGAGATAATGGTTTCTTTGACACGTACTCACCGGTCATAAGAATCACATTAATTAGATTGCTCATAGTTGTTGTAGCTCTCTATGACCTCGAGATCCACCAGATGGATGTGAAAATAGCTTTCCTGAATAGAGAACTAGAAGAGGAGATATACATGGAGCAACTTGAAGGGTTTGTAGATCCTGGTCAAGATCATAAAGTATGTCAGCTAGTAAAGTCACTATAGGGGCTAAAATAAGCACCAAAACAGTGGCACGAGAAATTTGATAGGACAATGTTGTCAAATGGATTTAAGATCAATGAGTGCGATAAATATATTTACATTAAGGGCACACCTGAAGCTTACGTAATTGTATGTTTCTATGTGGATGACTTACTAATTATGGGAAGTAATATAAAGGTTATTATGAAAACTAAAAACATGTTAAAGGATACTGTGACATGAAAGATATGGGTCTAGAAGACGTTATACTAGGGATAAAGATCTCTAGGAAAGCTGACAAAATTGTCTTGACACAATCCCACTATGTGGAAAGCGTGCTCAAGAAATTTGAAACTTTTGATAAACCTCCGATTAAGATTCCGGTAGACTTGAATCTACATTTAGCCAAGAATCAAGGGGACCCAATATCTCAATTGAGGTATGCGCAAATTATTAGGAGCTTAATGTATTTAACGAGCTACCATCATCCCAATATTGTGTACTCGGTTAGCAAGCTTAGTAGATTCACAAGTAATCCACGAAAGGATCAATGGCTAGCTCTGGAAAAGGTTTTACGGTATTTAAAGCATACCATAAACCATGGCATACACTATGCTAAATATCTAGCTGTATTAGAAGGATGTAGTGATGCAAACTAGATATTAGACAGTAAGGACTCCAAATACATGAGTGGATACGTATTTACCATAGGAGAAGGAACTGTGTCTTGGAAGTCCTATAAATAAACGTGTATAGCTTGATCCACCATGTAGTCAAAGTTTATAGCACTGGACTAAGTTGGGAAAGAAGCTAAATAGCTCAGAAACTTCCTAGAGAATATTTTAAGTTGGAAAAAAATTGGTACCTCATGTATTAGTACATTGTGATAGCATGTCTGCAGTCGAGAGAGCACAAAATAAAATGTACAATAGTAAGTCTCGACATATCCATCAGAGATATAATACTATTAGACAATTAATCTCTAGTAGGGTGATCACCATTAACTATGTAAAGTCTTGGGATAATTTAGCTGATCATTTTACAAAATGTACAATGCAGTAAGGGGAATGGGATTAAAGTCCACAAAATTAAGGATGTCCATAGGATAATTCAACCATGATGAGTGGAGATCCCACAAACTTGTTTCATTGAGATAAATAAGTTATGGAGGGTTCAACTAATCACTTGGAACCTATCTCATTCTCAGAAGCTGCCCAGGTGTTGACTTATAGAGGTGTGGCGAGGTTAAGTATTACGCTTTTAATGATTTTTATACCTTGTTGAAGGTGGAGCATTGCAGGATTCTTTCGATAGGAGATCACCTATGTAAGTGTGAAATGAGGCCGCTTCAAATGGGAAAACACTTATGAATCGAAGATATGATCCATGACCGAAATGGATACAATATGAGAACCTAAATATACTAGGGTTATTATTGTGTAAATATTACTATCTTAGTTTATGCCAAAAGCTGACGTTTCAAGATATCACATTCACCGAGTAACGAGTAAATCTGATAATATATTACTAAAGAAGGTTCAAAGCTGCAAGCTACATACATTGGTCATCATTCATATGATTAGTAGACTAAATTGTTAACCAAGTGGGGAATTGTTGGCGTCCTTTGAGAAGAGGCAGTGGCCTCGTGAAAAGGCACGATGGTGCTTGTGCCTTGTGTCATTTGGTTTTTTTAACCAAATGATGCATATAACACTTAAATTTAGAAGACACAAAATTTGGTAAACAATTTGTAGGTGACCTTTGGACATGACCATTGGAATTAATCCTTAATCATGACCTTTTGAGAACCTATAAATAGGCTTGCCTCCCTCACTTGTAAACCATCCCAGGAACAAGCACTTCCTAACAAGTCATCTTCTTCTCATCCCCCATTCTTCATACTAGAAAAATAAGAGTCTGAAAGTTTCGGGTTTATAAGGGTTTGTCCGAAATTTTTGAGATACGTGTGCCACTTTTTTGGAAATGCCCGAATAGTCATTGTATCTTGGAAATGATTGTCGTAGCCTGTAGTGCACTAAAATATATGAGGCAATCTCGTCTACAGAGAAAGTATCCAATACTTGCCTTAACTATAATCAAGTACACACCCTCTCTAATGACTATACATTGAAGAAACAAATAATTTCGATATAACATTCAAAAGAGTAACAAAATTTGCATTTTTCTTTGGAAATGGTAACTTTTCAGTACCTAAAATAAGTAATCATATTGTTCAAATATTTTCAACCATACAAAGTTGTTTTGGACTAACACGAATCTTTTTTTAATTAATCAATATGCAAAAAAGGTCATCATCAAACACTATAGAAAATAGCGATCGCTAGGAAAAGAAAAAAAGTCAAAGAACTCTAAGCAGCTGCCATTTTTCTCTCTACAGCTACTGTGTGCGGCCTCACCATCATAAGCCACCAGTCCTTTGACCCCCGGTTAGTCACGACGAACTTCCCAATAGTCAGATCGCACTACCACTCGCCGTTGTTCCCTAGTTTCAAGAATTTCCTCCTCGACATACAAAACCCGTTCAAGGGTTTTTCGATCAGTGCTACTGCCAGCAACCTCCCCGGACCGAGCCACCTACCTCCTAACGTCGCCCACTTCTAGCCAAATATGATGATGGTTGGTTTGCATGGGATGACCCTACCAATCCCTGGACTCTGAAACCCTCTTTATGTTACAAGTAACCCTTCCGAGGATTTCCCATAATGCGCCACTACAGATGGCCTACCTGGGCCGCCCCAGCAGCCCTCTAGTACTACCCTCCTCCCCTCAAACCCGGTGATGCTCAGATTACACAATTTGCCCTCATGGTCATCCAATTTTGTGCCCCCTACCGTACCCGCTTCAACCCTAAATGTGGGTTGCCCTTCCTCTCTCATGCATGGCCTCCCACCACCCACTACAACCTTGACAATCATGTATAACCTTGCCCTAACGTGGTCATAGGTACTCCTGCTCCAACCCTGGCCATCATAGATGTCCTCACAAACCTAGCTGCACAACCCTATTGGTGTAACATTGTAGGGTTTAGTCGAGACCCTTCCCTTTCCATGGGTCAGAATGTCGTCACAGCTGATCCTTGCCAACCAGCCACTACCTCCGCACACCACAGCCCAGCTTGGCCATTCGTAGCCTACTTTACAAAGTCAACCTAGATCTATGCAGGGCCATGCAAACATGGGTAGTCGTAGTTTGGCCATTCAAACTCTGGGCTTTGACCTATCGAGTCTCAAGCATGCTCTTGTTCAATTTTTACAGGTTTACGTGCAAAACCAATATGTAGTGCAGCCTTTACCCTTGCCTGTGGTCCTAGCCGTAGGGGATGTCTGTAGTTTGCTTGTCTTGGGATCACTGACTTCCTATCTATCTGCGATGAGTCGTGATCCTAGCTCTAGGAAAGTTTCTTTCCCATTGCATTATACTACTTATGATATGCCTGCGAGCATTGATATTGATCTTATATTGGGCACGGCCTCTCTTGTTGATAATCTAATGCCTAAGACTGTTTGTGACACTATGGCAGGCACTGAGCCTTGACTTGAGTTAGCCATTGTGTAGGCGGGTCATACTGGATTTTTGCTAGGATCACAGATACTTGGCTTAGAGTAGGCAGGCACCTCAGCCACGGGGGGTTTTCACGGTCCATTAGTGCAAGGGACTTGCTCTACCTTGTCCTCAGTGTGAGGGCAATTTCTGTCTTTTCTTGTGATGCTCTTATATCATCTGCTATTGTTGTTTCATCTTGTGCCCATTCTGACATTGCAGCGACATAGACAGAGGCACGTACCACTAGTTTGCCGAGTGCAATGATGATCATGGTATAGAGAGAGGACCCAGCTACGGGGGGAGTCCGCAGCTAGCTAATATAGGGGACTCGTTCACAATTCACCTCAGGTCTGGACCAAGTCCCCTCTGAGAGGGAAGTTTCTGTCCCTTCATCTATTACATTAGTAACCCCTACGATTACTATCTCGACTACTACTCTCACTAATATTACAACCGTATAGTTAGATTTTCAGGCTAGATGTTGGTCGAGTTCTTTGATGGTTGACAATCCATGAGAAGCCTCAGCTGCAGGAGGAGTCCGTAGTTTGCCTATGCAGGGGTCCAGTTCTCTTCCCTCCCGAGATTATGAGCTAGACCCAAGGGTTAGGGAAGTGCTTGTCCTTCTCAATTCTGCTATTAACCCTTCTTTATCTGTTGAGACCTTTATGAGATAGTGTGCACAGGTTGGTCTCTCGTAGGTCACTCTTCAAACAGTAGTTGATGAGGTCACTTTAGCAGGATGTAGGCAGTAAACTATTGATAGTATGGCTTCTGAGCCACCGTGGGCCAGACAGGCCTTATAGTCTATCCCGACATCTACTCAGTCTCCCCTAGTAGCTAGGTGCCCCTCCTACACTGCCCTAGCACGATCCTAGTCTGAGGGATGGACCTATTCAAGTACTGCCTTAGACCTTATTTTACTCGGCAGGAAGCCTGCACTAGTGATTGGACATTCCCTCTCTCGTACCTGCTGCAAGTTTGGGACTTGTGCTTTTATTGGTCACTTAGTGATACCTAAGAGTACTAAGCCTCTTACATTTGTTACTTTGCGAGGTGAGCTGACGAGACTATAGGGCATCTCTGCATGGTGCATGATCTTAGTTAGGATGGGCTTCTACTACTTTCAGTTCATGGTGCCTGTGGATAAGGCATAGATTTGGGTAGCTAGCTCTTGAAAGTTGTAGACTGGCAAGCTGTTTCTTTAGCAGTGGGTTCTCTTCTTCAAACCCACTAGATAGGAGAACTCAGTGAGCAGAGCTTGGATCAGACTTATAGGCTTGAGCAGTAAGCACATCACGCTGGATATTGTCTTCAAATAGCCAAGGCGGTGGACAGGTCAATCAGGTTGGACACAGCCACCCTGGACATGGTAAACAATGTACAAGTGTAGGTTTTGATTGAGATTGAGCCTGCTAAGGCACAACCCTCTACTATCAGTTTGGTACTAAACTATAGCGAGGTTGAGGTCGAGATTCAGTACTAGGACACCCTCCTTGTCTACTCCTTCTGCAAGGCATAGAGGCATATCTACAGTGCTTATAAATGCATGGCTTCATCGAAAGTGAAGCAGCTAGCAACAGTTGCTACAGCAATAGAGACATAGGTTCAGATAGAGATAGGTCGACAGGTCATTGAGCCCTTAAGGGGCAACACTAGAAGCCCACAAGTCATGCGATTTCTGCTAGCCTGAATCACACGGCCTCTTTCCCCCCAACTGAGATAGATACTTCTGCCCCATTGACAACAAGGAATACTTTTGCTGTCTTAGACATTTGGTGAGGAATTGATAAAGATAGCGGGTAGAGAGCAGGCAGGGCTTGTTGACAGTTTAGTAGTGGTGTCCCCAAATAGGGCTTAGGTAGAGGATCCTCCTAAGGAGGTGCATATGACAGGAGGCTCTGGGCGAGTGGTGGATGAGGTTTTAGAGGCGACAGCGATAGAAATAGCTTAGCTTATTTCAGGTCAATCTGCAGATTCACAGGTAGAGCGTAGTGAGCAGATTCTGATAGACAGATATTTGGGCAGTGAGATACATGTGGCTGCAGGTTTGGGGAGCTCCCTAGTTTTGCAAGATTCTCAGGGTCTGATAGAGGTTGATATAATATAGGTGGGCGTCGAGAGAGTTGGTCTCAAAGAAAGCTCTTTGCCTATTCTCTGTATGACCAGCATAGTCGACATGGATCTATTAGATAACACGCATGGGCCTGGTATTCCTTTGACAATGGCAGTGGGCCATCAGGCTTGGGCAGATGCTGTAGAGTCGAGTGAGAAGTAGGAGTAGGTTCCCCTAATAGGCTGTAGGGTCATTGCATGCACTTGAGGAGCGCACGACAGATAGAGCTACCCTATGGGGCATCATGAATATTCTATATTGAAATATTTAGGGTATCAGGTCAACGTATGCTTGTACCCTGTTTAGAGAGCATTGTGTTCCCCATCGGCCTGCTTAAGTGGCGATTACAGAGCCTATGATTCCTTTTGACTTCATCCATGAGAGGTTGTGGTCGACCTTGGGCTTCTAATTAGTGGGGGTCACAAATAGAAGGACGAGGTCCCCAAACCTATAGATCCTTACGAGACAACTAGTAGACATTTAGTTAGAGATTATTCGTCGTACTTCATAGGTAGTGGTTGTTTGCACTTTATGATAGTAAAGCATAATTTATCTGGGTTTTATGTATGCGTACGTCTAATACTATAGACGATGGTCCACTAGGACAATTTGATAACACTGCCCTTGGGACTGTTGATGTTGATCGGCAACTTCAATGCTGTCCTTATAGCACATGAGCAGATGAGTCGCTCTCTACCCATTGCCCAGTCCTGCATCAATTTTCAGGCATATATCAGTTATGTAGGGCTAATGGATATCCCAATGTCTGGGGGATAATTCACGTACTCTAACGGTCGGGTGACAGGGCACATAAGGTCGAGACTGGATCGGGCATTAATGTCTCTAGATTATATGGATCTTTGGCATACAGTGCAGTGTCAGGCTCTACTTCAGAATGCTTCAAATGATAGGCCCATTGTATTGTAGTGTATTGATAGTGGGATCTCGAGGGGTCCCAAGCCTTTCTATTTTTAGGCTATATGGACTATGCATATTGATTTTTTGGCGCTGGTGAGACAAACCTGGCCTTCATAGGTAGTGGTAGAGACTACACTACTTTCCTTGTTCGATAAACAGTGTCAGCTAAAATGGGCACTGGCTACTTAGAATAAAGAGGTCTTTAGGGATGTTCATCAAAATTTGGCTATAGCGGAATCTCGGATCAAGGAGGTTTAGCGACAGATAGAGATAGAGAGACCTCGAGATGATTTGGTTATTGAGGAGATAGAGGTGTTATGCGACTACAATATCGCCCTGAAGCAATACAGCATATTTTTTAGATAGCAGGCATGGGTCTCCTGGCTCTAGGACAGAGACAGGAACTCTACCTTTTTTCATTGCAGTGTTCAGATGCGATGGTCCAGGTTGAGCATCTCTGCCATGATGATTGATAGACAGATTTTGGATGACCCAGGCTATATCAAGGAGCACATCATCAACTATAATCGACAGATGTTCACAGGCACGACTAAGCAGCTGGATCTCTCTACATTGGGCTCGTTTAAGGTGCTGCTTTCTAGTCGTGTTCGGGAGGAGCAGAACATGGAGTTGGTATGGATTCTATCTATGGAGGAGGTACGACTCACCATCTTTGGCATGAGTCCAGTTAGTGCTCCAGGCCTGGATGGCTTTAGGGGACATTTTTCCTGTCTGCTTGGGATATTATTAGGGCAGATATAGTCTTAGCTGTGTAGGAGTTTTTCACTACACACTGTCTTCTGGCTGGGCTTAATGCCAACTTTGTGGTCTTGACCCCAAAGATCCCAGAGCACAGAGAGTGGAGAATTATCAGCCTATAGTATTGGGTAACTTTGTCTACAAGCTGGTGATGAAGATCCTCACTTCCCGATTTGGTACAATCTTGGGCTCCCTTTTATTTTTTCATCAGTTCAGCTTCATTCCAAGTCTTAGGATTCACGATTGCATGGCCTTGGCTTCGGAGGGTGTCAACTACCTAGGTAAGCGATGGAATGGTGTCAATATGGCCATCAAGGTAGACATTCAGAAGACCTTTGATACCTTTCGCTGGGACTTCCTGTTGGCAGTTTACAGACACTTTCGGGGAGTTAGTACTTAGCATCCTCCACTCAACGTGGCTCTCTATTCTTGTTGACGGGGTTCTAGCTGGCTATTTTGGTTGTTCCCATGGGTGCAATAAGGCGACCCTTTATCTCTGCTCCTATTTATTACGGCTGAGGAGGCCTTCAGTAGGATGCTACAGATGGTGGTGGCTCGGGGTGAGTTTGTTGGTTTCATGGCTGGCAAGGGCAACAGTTTTCCATCCCACCTCCTATTTGCAGATGATGTGATGATCATTTTCGGCCAGCCTACCAAGGCCAATTATCGTCAATTGTTGTAGCTATTACAAGATTATGCGGTAGTCTTAGGACAAAGGTACAACCCCCGGGTATATTTTAGTGATAGTGTCCCTCCCCGACAGTGCTCAAGTCTACAAAATATTTTAGGGATTGCGGTAGGACAGCTCTTGTTTTTCTGCCATGGAGTCCCATTATTTTGGGGCCCTCCTAGACAGGGGCACTTGTGAGCTTTGCGCTTTCTATGGCCGGTCGGGTGTGCCTAGTAAAGTATGTTACATAGAGCTCACTTGCGCATTCAATGATGATATACAAGTGGCTGGCAACAATTTTGGCATAGATGGATACCTGTATAAGGAACTTTGTATGGACGAGGGACAATCACCATCGGGCCTCTTGCACGGTCTCCTAGGACAGGGTCTGTACCTCGAGGGAGGAGGGCGGGCTTGGTCTCCGTTCGATATGACAGGTGAACTTGGCATTTCTGAGCTGACTCACTTGGTCAATTTTGCATGGCTCAGCATAATATCTTGATTGCATCTGGGACTGGCTGATTGACATGACGAACCTGACCACACGCTGTCACGTGCGCTCCTCGATTATGTTGGGGGTCCGGAGCTACCTACCTGATATTGTTCGCTCCTTGCATATCAAGTAAAGCAATTATTTCCAATCATACACTTGATGATGGAAGGTGCTTTTGATATAATAGTTGGAAGAGTATTATATGTCGATCAGAATTCTCTACAAAGATAACATACTCGTCCATAATTCTTAATCAGATAAGCACATCATAGTTGATACAACATAGATTGCAAGACCATGCCTAGATGATAAGATCAGAATTCAAATCCGAAACTCCAACTAGTATCTAGTCTGCTACAAACGGACTCCGGAGAAAAAACCTAAAAAACACAAGATATTAATGGGAAATCATAGATACATGTAAGCAAATTTGAGTTTTGATTATAAGATCATTATTCTATGGATTTGTATTGTTTTATAAGAGTGATTATACTAATTTTACTTCGGAAAATTTTGTTATCTTAGAAAACTGCTAGTTAATATGGACATCCAATAATTGAATCAATGATATCTGTCTGCTATGGGTACAATTAAGAAAAAGTTAGAGCAAAATAATAGTTTAATATGAGAAAAATTATGCTACCTCTAATAGATCTGCATTAATATATATCTTGTAAAGTTGACTTAATCAACCTATCTTTTACTTGCATCCGTCTCAGAAAATAGAATAAAATTGAATTGCTTCATAGACGGATAAATTAGTAATGAAAATGAACAAAAATATAAAGATAAATAATACAAATAAATATACGTTTACACACTCATCGTGTGTTCTTAGTTGATCTTCCTTCTCATATAAGCGAATACATCTAAAATAGTTGCATTCATGGATATAATCTCATGTACAATCTCAGCTAGAATATTTATTTTCTTTGAGAAATAAGGCTTCATAGCTTTGTCATTCAACGTAAGAGGTAGATTATCGATGAACAATGTCACCTTCTCCATCGGATGCCGAGTTACAATCTGTAAGAAGCAATAAGAAACTCGAAGCACAAAACAAACAACGAAAGGAACAAAGAGGGACACAAATCAATTTGTTCACATGGTTCAATCATAACTTATCTACATCCGAGGATGTCTAATGTAGGAGAAATTCTACTATAATCCTGAGCTACACTATTTTTATAATGGAGGCCACGCTTGAAATACTCTCCTACTCTTTTTCTGATGGCTACCCATACTCTCGAGAGCTCATACTCTTCGGGCCAATTTTCCTTCACTCGGAGAGCACAATCTCCTACACTCAGAGTGGCTAACCCTTTACTCAGGCAAGACCCCTGGACTTGGGCTTTACTAATACAGCAGATAACTCTCTTTCACTAGGAGAGCACCACCTCCTACACTCGGAGTGGCTAATACTTCTCTCGGGCAAGGCCCTTTGCTCAGGCTCTACCATCTCTTCAGACAATACTCCTTTAGTCGGAGTGGCTAATCCTTCTCTCGGGTAAAGTTTTTATACTTGGACTCTACCCTCTCTTCTAACAACTCTCCTTCACTCAGAGAGCACCACCTCTTCTACTCGGAGTAGCTAACCCTACACTCAGACTTGTCCTTTACACAAACATAACCCTTAACTTGGGCCTTCTTCTTCTTCTTTACCTCCTTACGGAGGCAACCCATCTTCTTGGGTCTTCTTCTTTCTTCTCCTCATCCTTCACTCGGAGGACAACCCACTTTGCAGATAAAACAACTTGGTTTTGCTCACGTCCCCTAGGAGAGGTCCTACTGTCCCTTCTTTCTCTTTTTCTTTGTTGAAAAGAGGACAATATCTTTGCCCGTTCTTATCCTTGAAGGCCAAATGGGTATATATAGTTTCCACAATAAGGGCTACTATTTGGAGTTGGGAGGGGCATTTTGGTCTATCAAAATATTCCATCCATTGTACCCCCAACGTGCACTGGGTTCCCAGTGATCGCTGTGTCCGAGACTCTATTTCTCCCCCAACGGTCGCTAGGAAACTAGTGGTCGCTGCCCCCCAGTGGTCGGTGGGAAGTCAGTTATCTCTAGCCCTCTCAGCTCAATTTTTCTATGCCTTCACCCGACTCTTCCACTCGAAACTCGAAATATCTCACGCTGCATACCCAACAATCTCTCACCTGGAGATTCACCTTAAATGTTTCCTAAACAACTCATCCTGTTGGTTATAACATTTCATACAACACTACAAATAATGAGATTGTTTTTAAATTTTAAATTAGAGTCAAATATTATCATATCATATTTAAAAGATAATTAATTGAATAATATCTTTTACATTTGTATTATTTAAAAAAAATACTTTTCGTTGAATTCAAGTTCTTTTATCAGTTCATCTCAAAAAAGATATCAATTAAATTAATTTCCTATCGGTTAATGCGAAAAATATTAACTTTTTTAGATCATTGTAATCTCCTTGCAATCTGCTGGAGTTTACAAACACTACCTGGAAGGCACCGTGTACGCCCGCATATTAAATCAAGCCGAACAAAACGAAATTAAATATTGTCAAGTACAGTTGGATCCACCAACAACTATTTGGGTTTGATAGAATTGTCTTCTCTTAAAAAAATATCGAGTTTGATCCTATCTGAACCACAGACTTAACAGTATTATATATTTGGCAAAAATTTGTCACCTATATAAATTTTTATTTAATTCAAATATGAATTATTTGTTTCAATGAACATTAAGTAGTTTAAAACCAAAGATACAAATGGATCCCTGTGGCTCTCACAGAGCTATTTACCAAAACATCAATAATCAACTTCATTACTATATGGTTTTTCTTCTTTTCAGTCCCCTCCTCTTTGCTTGTCTTGCTCAAGTGTTTTTATGCACCCAACAAAACAATGGTTCTCATCAGATTCCTACTCAATAATTTAAATGGTTCTCTAGGAAGCAACGTATAATCCACCAACTAATCTTGATTGGCACAGCATTATTAAGAATTGTATATTGATTGTGATGTACTTTTTTTAGATCAAAAGTATATTGATTGTGATATATGTTTGACATCGTAGCTAGAAGAACATGCATAGTTTTAAAATATTTTCTCTTGGATATTAGAGTTAATTACGCTGAAATCAAACTTAAAAGAAAATTCCAACTTGAAAGAAATTCGGTAGCGGCATTTCGGAAGAATTTTGTAGTAGATAAAAAGGTGTAGCAAGGATATCATTATGGGCCAGCTGATTTTTTACTTTGTCCAATATGAATGTACAAATACAATAGGAACAAAGAGTTAGATATGTATACCAACTTGTGATGAATATGGTTAAAACGGATCATACATCTTTTCCAAAAGGTAAGAGGTTCAAACTCTATTTTTTTTTAATAGGAAAAAAACTTTATTTTGAAGAGGAACAAAACTCAAAGCGATCTAAAATTTCGAAAGTTTAAGTTCAATACGCTAAACACAAAAAAAAAGTTAGATATGAATATAAATATTTTTTTTCAAATCTTACTTAAAAAATCACCAAAAGAATCCTATAAACTCTATGCTCAAATACTTACATACGTAGTCTACGTAGATGAATATATATATATATATATATATATATATATATATATATATATATAGTAACCAAAGTATTGACTCCTTCAGCTTCTGTTGGCCTTTTCTTTGAAGAACAACTCCTCTTCTTCTCTTAAGTTCTAGTTCCGATTCCCATCTGGAATTTTCTCCATGGAAATTTCAAGATCGAATATGGAGAAATCTACAAAATTATTGAGGACAAGAAGAAGAATGAGATGCCATCTTTCAATGTCCAAGTCTACAGAGCCAAAGGAAAGAGGTCGAAGCATTGGAACTGTAACTTAAAGATTCATGTACCAAAAGAAGACCAAAGGCTAAGAGGTGATTCGAAACCTCTAGGCAAGTCTAATCCTTGGCTTTCAAATCAACCGTCTGAAATGTGCTCTTTCCTCCTATCTTTTCTTTACTTTCCTTCTCGTTAATTGGGAAATTAAAACAGAGATATCTAGGATCTTTTGTTTTTGCTAAGTATTAGACGAAGTCTTGGATCATCATTTGGGTCAAGCAATTGTTGTTTTTGTTTCCCCATGATTTTGATTTCCTTTTCTTGTATACTCCAATTCCGTATTACAGAGTGATCATTCCTATAAAATGTCAAGATTTTGTTTTCAATATATGTACGTTCTTTTTTAGTTATTGTGAAATATAGTATTGAGATTATCATATTGTTAATTATAAGAACAATAATTATTTAAGATAAATATGAAGACTTTAATATTAGTATCACATCGAATTAATATAGTACCCATTAATATAAACACATTGAGAGCTTATTGGGTTGGCGTATAAAGAAATTGTTAAAGGTCTAGGTTTAATCTATGCAATATACAGTTTGATGTAAAAGATATTAATTAATTAAAAAAAACTTATCTGAAATGGAGAAGCAGAATTGGCTCCAAAAACATTGGGTTGGAGATAATTGGAAAAAAAAATCTTTTTTCGTATCAACTGACATGACATGACACGACACACAACCTATGTGTCTTGGTAGGTATGGAAAATTTGGAAGTATTATCTCCAACCAATTATCTTACAAAGTAGGATGATACTTTGCATGAAATTTTCCGTCTAGGTCTCAACTCTCTGACTTATTCTGTTTTGGTCAGAAAGTCACAATTATCTATATTATTAATCTATTTTATATCTAAATTAAAATTTTAAAACAATATATACATAAATTTATCATATTTATAAACGAGTCTACTTAAAAAAAATTAACATCTTATTGACATGGTCAGAGCCAAAAAAAAATTAGAAACGGGTCAATTTCTATTTTTTAGGTTTGATTTCAAATTATAAGTTGATTAAATTTTTAGTGATGTCAATTAGTAAGAATATATATTAAGAATATAATTAATTATCAAGTAAAAATAATTTAATTACGACAATTCCCCCACAACCGAGTATCTACCTCCGCCCGTGCAGTTATTGGACGACTGTATGAAGTATGAGGAAGAAGGATTAATTAACTCCTGATAAGTAGAAATTAATTACAGATCATTTAGCTCCACGATGCTTGATATCAAATAGGGCAAATTATTTCCTGATCTCTGGTTTTAATCGAATTCTCCTATTGGATTCTTTTTTTCTCATAAATGATTTAGTCGTCTCTGTATTTTGAAAAAATATTTGTCTCGGGTCCTTGGTTGACTTTCGTTCTCTTTTTTTCATTTTTTATCATGTGAAATGACTATTTTATCCTTCACAAAAATATAAAATAAGATAAAATTTGTCATTTTGTGAAGGGTAAAATAGTCATTTCACATGACAAAAATTAAAAAAAAGATTCATTTTGTCAATGGAAACCCTAGACAAATATTTTTAAATAAAACAGGGATGGATTACTCATTTATGAAAAAGAAAAGACCTGATAGAAGAATTATGTTAAGTCCAAGGACTAAAGGATAATTTGCCCTCTCAAATATAATCAATGTGGGCCCACCTTTCAAACAAAAATCATCGTGGCCCCCTTTTTGGTCTCGATCAATTATTTAAATGATGCACCGAGACAAAAGCCAATATAACTTAAAATTGAAGATACCAACACCGAATATCCCATATTGTCTCGAATAATTAGTGAATCAATTGGTGAACAACGATCCAATAAAGTCTAGCTTTCACCATAGTTTTCAATTTCGCGGTTCGACCGGTGGTTCAACCGGTCGAACCGCGTTTCGGAAGGGGGAACGGTACACAAAAGCACGTACAACCGGGGTTTGGTTCAACCGGCCGATTTCCGGTTCAACCGGCCGAAATCTTGATATGATTGAACCGGAAATGTCCGGAATAACCAAAAGAAACAGGTCACCCATTGATTCCGTCCGCAAAATATGGACTTCAAGTGTAGAAGTTGGGTTTCGAACTCTTGACCAAGGGGGAAAGGGGAGCGAATTTAACCACTTTGCTACAACCGTTTTTTTGTTATCTTATTTTGAATAAATATATATAATATGTATAACAGAAATAATGTAATTTGAGATAAACCATAAACCCTTACTCTAAACCCTAACCATAACCTTAGTTACTTATAATATGTTTTTATAATAATTTATCATCATAATTTTATAATAATTTTTTATAATTGTTTCTATAAAAATATTTTTAAAATTTTTTTAAAAAATTATGGCACCATTTATGTTGTTTAAATTATGTAATTATTATGTAATTTGAGATAAATTATGTAATTTGATGTTATTATGTAATTGAAAAAATTTTTGTACACATGTATTTTTAAATAATTTTAGTATACATATGGTGAAATTATGTGAAAAAAAATTTTGGTTCTACCATCGGTTCAACCGGTAATACCGGTATTACCGAATTCCGGGCAAAACCGGCATGACCTCTGGAACGGTATTGAAAACTATGGCTTTCACCATCTCCTTTTCAATACCTTTAATTTATAATTCTTAGGCCAGCTACTACGTGTCGAAGGATGATTAGCTATCTGAACAATCATGAACACATCCACTCGAAGAGTTGAGGTCGATCTAACCGTGTAACTGCTAAATAAAAAGTATAATCTACCGAATACTGAACTGTATGCAAGATACAATCATGGGCTACCGAACAATTGGTTACATACGAAAAATAATCCAATGAGAGTCAAAGTCATACAAACGCAAATTGAACAGCTTGCAGTAGCGAGATGGGTACAGTAATTACGACAAATTTTAGATAAGAACAATCCAAACGACAAAAACACGTGTACAGCGATGAACTTAAAAAACATACAAAAGACGGAACATTGAACATAAAAAAGAAGATAAAATCCAAATCCTTGCCGGATGGGAGATCACCATCGTGACCATTCCCTTCGTCCGGCAGCTGTCCCCGGTCGGCTATTCCATGGCAATCCAACGATCTCCCATAACAAAATATGACTGTTCATGGTATCCATTTTTTAATATCAGTTGTTCGCTCATTTATTAGTGTGACTAATATATTTGACACATATAATATTTTTGAAAGAATGACAATATCTCTTTCAATAATGTTACATTTTTTATTATGTTGGGAAAAAAATTAATAGTAGATCAAAATATTTTTGTGAATATATCAATTAGAGTTGCTCTGGTGATAATAGGAATGACAATGAGTAAGATTCGGGCAGAATCTATAGGACCCCTTTTTTTAAGGTAGATCCAAATCCTCATCCTTATCCTCGTTTAAAAATAAGATCCGGGCAGGATATGGTTCCAAAATCATCGGGCAGGATAGGGATCGATTCGCGGATCTAGGGTATATAAAAATTATTTAATTGAATAAAATTAAACCCGCAATCTCAAAGTATATTAAAAAATTAAAATTTTAGGATGTTTAATTTAGATTCTTTGGACTTTAAATAAGAAGTTGAAGTTGATTTTTTAGGTTACACAAATTTAGGATATTTAATTATGAAGTTGAAGTTGAAAATATTTAATTAAGAAGTTAAAGCTGAATAGGGTAGTCAATAATTAGGAAGTTGAAGTTAAATAGCATAGTCTGTGTTACTGACTTACTGCGTATATTCTAAAGTATTATATATATATATAATTCGGATAGCATCCGAGTAAGATCCTATAAGTCCATATCCATACCCTTATCCTTTTTAAATTTTAGGATTCGGGCAGGATTCGAATGTAGGACCCGGTTAAAATCAACGGATCCTAGACTCTTCAGATTTAAAATCGGATAGACCCTTAGAATCTGGGTCTAATTGCCATCCCTAGGTGATAATAAATCTAGAGTAACTTAAAGACATTGCATTCTAATTTTATGAATATAAAAATATATCATTAAGAGAGTTATCTCTCTAAATATGGTACAATAACAATTGACTCTAATCCCAGAGATAAAAGAAAAGTTGATGATTGAATATTCAAACATGACTAAGACCATTCACTAAGAGGATGCCACATGGCCCAATTAGGAGTCATGGGTGTCAGCGCCACACTGACATTAGCGTTATGGCATGTTAGCATGGCAATTCGTGCCACTGTGTCACACTGACACAATCTCCTATGTGGTGCAATCTAACTAAGTCACGTGGTATTTTTGTCCAGTTAGTTTTATTTAAAAAAATTTAAAAATTTTTTTGTACCATTTTGCACCATTCTATTTGAAATAAATATTTTGTTAATATTTTCATAGATTTTTTAAGCCAATAATTTGATTGATATAGTTTAGAAATTTGGTTGAATTTATGTGGTAAAAAATTATTTCAAAACTATGTAAACATATGTCAATGACATATCATTTTTTTAAACCAATTCACGAACTCTCCTCTCAATTTTTTTTAATCCTCTCATCTTTTTATAATAAATAGTCTTTATTATATTTTCAAGATATGGATTTAAATGATCCTAACTCCCAAAGTTCGGAATTTAATTCAGATTCAAGTTCTAGTTGTAATAATTTATTGGTCAACTTTTTGAATTACTTAAAGCCAAAATCGTAGCCCATTTTCACATTTATAAGGCCATTATTAAATAAAAATATGTCAATCATATTAAGCAATCATTTTACTCCACGAAGAAGGCATACTATCAATAGGGAGCAGAAAGTTGAAGATAAATGTTTGGTGAATAACTGTTTTGCTAGGAAACCAACATATGGAGACGATATATTTTAACAGTGATTTTGCATGCAGAGACCTTAGTTTGTTTGAAATGTGGAGGCAGTGAGTGCTACTAATCTATTTTTTTAACAAAAGCAAAAATGCTAGTTGTAAACTTAGGATGTCAGCATTATAGAAATATATTGCAACAATAAGGATTTTTGCCTGAACTATAGCTGATGATGTGGACGGATACTCAAGAATTGGTGAATCCACATGAAAAACTCTCAAAAATTTCATAGAAGGCATATGTCTTGGTTTAGTACGGAGTATCTGAGAAATCTCAATGAACAAGATTTGTCAAGACTACTCCAAGAAGCAAAAGAGCGTAGATTCTCATCAATGATAAGCATCATTAATTGCATGCACTGAGAATGAAAGATTGTTCACCTATATGGGCATGACAATATGTTGGAAGAAGTGGGACACCAACAATCATATTGAAAGCGATTGCTTCATATGATATATGGATATGGCACGCTTTCTTTAGAATACTACGTACGTATAATGATATCAATGTATTACAAATGTCTCTTATTTTTACTAATATATTAAAAGGCCGAGCAATGATCTATAACCTCAATGACACAATTATCTCACTGATGTAATATATCCAGAATGTGCTACCTTTGTAAGCTAATTAAAACTCTATCAACTTTGAAACTTAATATGGTCGCTCAATGTCGAGAGGGATATAGAAAAGATGTGAGAGCACATTTGGAGTTCTTTCAACTCGGTTTGCATTCATTAAAATTTCATGTATTCTGTGAGACCGGGAATTTATTGAAAAAATTATGATAGCATATATCATATTGCATAATATAATAGTATAAGATGAAAAAAATGGATATGATTTTTCTTGTCTAGAAGAATTTATTAATAATAAACTCAGCACTAACAGTAGTGCCACAAACTATAAATATTATACTCATCAATTTTGTAACTATTAATACACAAATATACAACAAAGACTCATATTGCTTTAAGAAAAATTTGATTTGTCATATTTAGCGAAAAAATTAATAATTATAGTTAATTATATAATTTATAATTATCTATAAAAATTTCAATTGTGAAGTTAATTATGTAATTATTTATTAATTTTTCAATTTCTTAGTTAATTATGTAATTACAATTATTTACAATTTTGCAATTTGTAAATATTTATACTTAATTTGTATTTTGTAAAATAATTATTTTTATCACTCCAAAATTAATTTTAATATTTTTAAATTCATTCGAAATCATAAAGATATGAAGATAGAAAAAAGTTGATTGCGTAGGAGTACTGCAATGATGACACAATACTGAGACTACCTACACTGGGAGGGCGTGCCACGCCCCGCGCCACGTGGCACCATTGGGCGAGCCGCGCGCCTCGACGATATGCAAAATACCATCGCATGTCACCAGGGCATTTCTCGCCCACGCACCAGGTTGGCGCCCTAGCTGTTCTAATTAGGCCACGTCGGCCAGGTCAGCCCAGTCAACGCCAGTCAACTTAAAAAAAATTAAAAAAGAAAAAAAAATGGGAAAAAAAGAAAAAAAAATCTAAAAATAATTTCTACCATTTTCTACCTTTTTGTTCGAACAAAAATACTTTTAATGTCAGAATTTTATAAGAAAGAAACGTTTCACTATATTTATGTTTTTTATTTTTATGTAATTTGTTTTCAAAATTAAATTTATGTTTTTCGAAGTTACTCGGAACAGTATTCAAATTTAGTATAATTAAGTGATTTAAAAAAAATAGAGCTAAAAAAGAAAGCTAACGTGAACCAAGGGCACGACACCATAGCAAAGTCAGGGTCGTGGACTGAAAACTGAATGCAGGCATCGCTGACGTGGTATAAGGGGCTAATTCAGTTTCAAAAGCATTCTGACAATGAAAAAGTCGTTTTTATAGAACCAAAAGAAAAATATCTTCTTAAAATTTTAATGTCAGTTTATAGGGCCCTAAGGTATTCAATTTTGACTTGGTAAGTTTGTCTCTAGTGTAGTTCCAACGTCACATCGAAATCTTGGCCCTGGATCTGATTAATTTGGTGATTTTTTTTTTTCTCATTCAAAGACATCTTCGAGGCCTATGTGGAAATTTAAAAAGGGATGAAAAGTTATAGAAATTTCGACAGTAGTGATATCACAAATGATCAGACTTGCTGGGAGCAATATTACAACAAAACCAGTAGGAATGTCGGGTAATCCTGTGGTCGGAAAATCAGTAGTCTTTCATCATTTTCCCAATAGACGCTGACTAACCAATCTCAGAGAAAAAAATATATATATATGTTGAAATGGTACAGATTAAGCCAAGAATGAACTTACATTGCCATAAAAACACTTCCTCTGTCAACAGAAGATACTACTGCGGGTCCGTGTCGAGTCCCTGTCTTCTAAACCTTTCAAAAAATATGCAGTTGCAAGATGCTCGGATGCATATGTCATGAAAGATACCAGAATCATCCCAACCGCTACCATCAACCCTAACCTGCAAAACGTAGAGTTTGGGTTATGCTGAGAGGCTAGCATAAGATGGAAGGAAGTCCCCAATAGGAATTTCTCATCAATGGTGATGGGTACGTTCCAGTTCAATCAATCATTACCGAACAAAAAGAGCTGATATTCCACAGATGAAAGGTAAAGATGGAACAGCCACAGCCAAGGCTGCCATGCAGAACCAGTAGTGCCACGTAGAGAAACCACAATTCAGCCCTGGCTTCTGATGAACTGCAACAGATGCAACGAATTTCAAACCCAAAATCAAATCTTAAAATAAATCTACATCAACATGATAATAAAATTCACAAACCCTTCTCAGAGTCATAATCAGAAGATTCAGAATGAGAAGTGGGCGATCCCCCTTGAACGGCTGCAGTCTTTCCCCATAAATACATCATTTGAAGAAACCCTCCAAATAAGAGCGAGAAAATTGCAAAGGTCCACTCATACATCAAAACCATTCCAGTCCATGGTGTCACTTGTCGAGGCACTATAGAAAAACTAACTGCGATGGCCACCAGAGCAGCCAGGAGACATGTGAAGATCGAAGCAGGTCCCAAATAGCCAGGAACCTTGGAGAGTGCCCCATTGTAGAACTGCTATCATCATCAGAATAAAGGGCATATCAGCAACAAAGAAACAGTCGCAGTAACATTACAAAATTAAGAAAAAACACCAATGTGAACCATGGTAAAAGATGGAACTTACTTTATGAGGTGAATTAATCGCAGAAGACGATGGAACACCAGTATAACCAAATCCTCCAGCAGTTCGAACCTTGTTGTACAGTTGTCTTGCCTGATCAAAAAATGAACTTCTACACAGTGTCCGTGCGAGCTGCAAAAGCAAGACAATTGAATAAGCAAGCACAAACGAACCCTGCTCAAGAACATCAAACTTGCCTTGACCTAAGTCACCTGAGGATGATATCGGTAATATATAAAGAGGAGGGCACACAATGGCACGAAGAAGAGAAATTTGACGATTAGTTCATCACTCGGGTTTCTGCCACCTCCAGTTCCAGGGAGGGATTCCTCTAGTTGTACCCTGACACGCTGCATAATAAGAAAACTGCATGTAACCTGGTACTTCATATTGATAAACAAAGTTCCTTTTCATGTTTAGGCTGGAGGCAAAATAATTATTATATCCTTGCGTGGATAGTTTTATCTCGATGATACTTGAACTGTAAGCATCACTTTTTTATTGAAACGGAATCCCAAGAATAAACTTAGTACTAGTTTCCAGGAATTAATATAACTGGGTAACTCCTAAGAAAAAAGCCGAGCTGTCCCTCAATCAATTGGCAATGAAACAACTGTTAACTGTCTAGCATGATAACATTGCCTTTTGTATCCTTGAACACATAGAGTAAGACATCTGTTAGCTGAGCACCACAGAAAACTGCTGAAACCATCCAATGAAAGTGAAAACATGCTGAAACTTGAAACATACACATAGAAGTGAATATCCATCAATCTAGTTATTTAGAGAAATGTTCATCTCAGGGTTTAAGGCAGCAGCATCATCCAAATCCACAAAATTATTATGGGCAGTCGGTTAACATAGTGTTAGAACATACCTGCCAAACATCAACTGGTTTTACAAGCCACGATGTCCACCAGTCCCACGGTTTGAGGGGGCCAAGGGTATAGTGAATGACGTGCAGTTCACTCTCATCCACCATCCACTGAGAGCGAATTTACGAGTTAATTTTGAAACATGTGATCAGTAAACAACTATATTTGTGCTATTACAAATCATCTCGTCTTGCGATACATTTAGAGATCTACCAACACAAAAGCACCACTGTCAAGCAGTTCAAGAATAATTCTAACTACACACACACTTTTAAGTGGTCAAAGTTCATGAACAAAAAGTACCATATGGCAATTATATGCTACATGCTGCCAATTTGAGACAACGACGAGACATTGGCTGTACAAGTAGTACTCTTGCTAAACATAAATATGAGAAATGACGCAAATATCTGCTAAATGGCAAAAAAATTAATTAATTAAAATTGAAAGAATACCAGCCTTTCTTAAAGTAAACAAATGGTAGTTTGGTATTTCTATAACTAGTACCTTATTCGCAAGCATGTACAGCCCAACATCAGCATTATAAAGAGTAGAGAGACGTTCCATTTCAGGAACTGGTCTAGATTTCAACACTTCCTTTGGTAAATTAGGTTGAAAAACGTGGGCATTAGGAAAGTCTGCATAATACGAATTCAGGAATCCCTGGTCTCCTGTTTCAAAGATCACAGAGAAAAATTATCAGATAACTCGATTGGTCATCAAAGTTACACATGATGGATTGGTTTCTTGACTGGGAAATCATGAGAAAACCGAGCATACAAGCAACATACTGGAACATCAATATTAGAGTAAATACTTGACCTCCAGTATAAGAAGGCAAAGTGGTCACTTTAGTCATCATGTCATTAAAAACTGCGGCACTAGGTTCCACAACCATGACTCCAGAATTTAACCTTTCTGAATGCTTGAGATTGGCACAAAACTTTCCACATTGGAAAAGATTGTCAATATTCTTTACCACAATAGTGTCTGCATCAAGATATACGACTGTACAAGAAAAATGGAACAGTCAGAAACATGTTCCTATGAAAGGAAAGGAGAAAGAGGAGGACACACAAAGTGAAAAGGAAAGTTAAAGAGGTACTGAATGTCAAGAACATCTCCACCTAAACAGTCAACAATTTGAAACAAGAACTGAATACAGATTTTCAATACATGTTAAGAATATTGTCATCCATATGCTTCAGGCGCACTGTCGGAAAGAAATTACCTTTTCTATAGTCAGTCATGTTAAAGATTTTAAGCTTGGTATATACACCCCAAAACCTCGTTGGACGAACTTGATTAGGATTAGCCAGCAAGCTAATCATATCAACTATCCACCCATCTGCCTGCAAAATTTTATGCCAACTGAATATCAGAAACATGTATAATTAATTTCCACGATTAAAGACTCCGAATTACCTATCTATTTTTTTAGAAGTAAATTGTATTCTTTATTACTCCAAGCAAACAGAGTACACCATCGTCATAGAACACCAGAGAAGACTATAGCGTGCTCAAGGCGAGCAGACCAGTCTTTGACTCCTGAAATTACCCCCAACTAGTGACCCAACCCAACGAAATCCTAAACCCACCCTCATATCACACCAGTACAAGGTTACGGCTGTGGCCTAATAAAAAACCTAACGTGGTAAAAACCCCTTGCACAAAAACCGCAATAGGAAAAAGTGAAACCCCGATAGCATCACAAACACCTATCCCACCCCTTACCAAATTACTTATCTTTTCACCCGTTTCATCTTGTTACTCAACAACAATAAAACTCAGGTTTAATATAGCACAACCCGCGCGGATTCAATTCTCACAATTCCGCACCAATTCAGCTGCAAATCTCTTCATTTTCTCCTAATCAGACCAACTTCACTACCCAAAATCCTTATTAACTAGCTTTTCGGAATGTTCAAAAAGCCCTAACAGCCAATTAGATCACAAATCCTCATTCCCCCAAATAACTCATCTTTTCACTCAAACTATTTCCTTGATTCTTTTTCTCGTCTTCTTACTTAACAACAACAACAACAACTAAACTCGGTTTTAAGGATACCACAACCCATTTTAGCTGCAAACCTCTTCAGCTCTGATCTATAGGAACTCCCATAACCTACCAAAAAACCTTAAGTCGACAAGCGAGCATGTGGATCTTCAACAATTATAAACAGGCCCAACACACTTGCCACTTCCGATGTGGAATTCTCTCCGATAACGACTAGATCGATCACTACTAGAAGGTAAAAGGGTAGGCAAAGAAATAGTTGTTAAACCTTGAGGAGGTTGATGGCGTGATCGGAGACGCCATCGGAGACGAGGACGACCATGTGCTTGGTGGATCCAGAGTCCCTAATCGACTTCCCCAAAACCCTAACTCCCAGCAGGAACTCGTCCCCGTACAGCAGCGTCACGTACGCCTCCCCCCCGCTCCCCGCCGCCTCTACCACTGTGGACCCCACCACCACCACTAATAGCGCCGCCACCACCGCTGCCAGTTTGGGAATCCTCATTATTATTTTTCTTTTTAATTCCCTAAGATGTGAGGATTATTAAGTTTGTTATGCGAGGCAACTGGATTTGGTAAGAAGTGAGCGCGGGGTTTCTTTTTCTGTAAATATTGTTGCGATTTTCTCGCCAGGGAAGGCCAATAATTTATAGATTTTGCGATTCGGAGAGAAAATATTGTGATAAACCAAGTTGAGAAGAAGAAGTCAGCCAAGTTTATGTAAATCGACCAACCACAAGTACTTCAGTTCAACAAGAGATTGGGATATACGGATGCTATCCAAGCTTAATTCTATATTTTTCGAGTTTTTCAGAGTTTGAAAATGAATTAAATTAATTGACAGGTTGTGATATTCGGATCTTCTAAATGCAATGGAAGGAATTTGAATTTTTTTTTTCTTTCTTTCTTTCTGGAATGTGTGGATTTTGACTATTCGGCGTGGCCAATTTTGACTCTGTTTGACTCTCGAATCTTCCGTCTCTTCTCCTGCTTGCCTGCCTCCCGTGTTTGTTTTGTAATTATTTTTCCTAACCCAAATGAACTCCCATTTCGTTCAAATTATTCATCTCCTTCGTATGTTAAAACTTTACGTCATGCATCAGATTATATGCATTGATTATGCATTCTTGTATCGGTCATGGCTTGAAGTGATTCACGTTTCACTAAACTTAAATTTATATTAATTTTTCAAATATGTTCTGAAACCAAATAATCTATGTCCTCTAATTATACCACGTGAAAATCAGCCAGGATTCAAGTGTGAACTAATTAAACCATTACATCTTTACAAATGTCTATAAGATAATGTGATTTTTTATGTAAAGATAATTGAGAACAATCTAATATAAAATCAAATAATATAAAGAATAAGTATTGTCCCTAAATTCAAGGTTAAATATAAAATCTAGGGTAAATTACATCTGGCCCCCTCTAGTTTAAACAAATAGACAATTTTCCCCATGTATTTCGCAAACTGACTAAAAATCCCTCTTAGTTTGGACAAATTATACGATTTTCCCCCTCTTACCGGAATTGGAGCAAATTTCCGGGGAGGAGGCACCTGAAATGACAAAAATACCCTTCTATTAAAAACTAAAAAATTAATTTCTTCTTCTTTTTCCTCTTACCACCTCATCTTCTTCAACCGTTTAATTATTCAAGAACATTCCAAGAATACTAACTCGAACGAAAATTAAATCTTGTGCCTAAAAACTCAAATCTAAGGGAAAAAAATTAGATCCTCCAATCCAAACACAAACAAAGAAATCCCAGAAACCAAAACCAAATCTATCCGAGGAGGCAGACCCCCTTATCCGGCAAGTCACCGACTCCTCCTCCTCGTCGGACAACCTCCTGGGTTCTGACCACCACCACTTCGCCCTCTTCAAGAAGAGGTTTGGGAAGAGCTACGCCATGTCATCTCTGAAAACCCTAGCCTCAACCCACTCCATAATTATAAACTCAACTACCTCCGCTTCCACCATCTTCTTCATCCTTGAAACCCTAACTGCTTCCCTCCGCCGCCGCCAATCGCCAACTGCCCACCCACCACCGCCACCTCACCAAGCTCCCTCCTTCCACCCCCAACACTCCCCCCTCCGCCTTCCCTCAATGACGACAACGATGATGGCCGCCTCCTCTCCCTGTTGCTCTGCTTTGGCCACGATATCCCTTCGCATCTATGGCTTCTCAAGAACCCTCAGGGGCTGGGCATTCGGTGATCGTCTTTTCTGTTGACGGCTTTCCTGGGATTCACCAAGGATCTGTATCCTTACATCCGGGAAGCTGTGTTGATTGGCTTAGTCGGAATGTGCATGATCGAGGACCATAGTGTTGTTGAAGGATGCTATAGCCGAGAGTTGGAGCTTCTGGAAGATTCCGAGGATTGTGTACGAGTTGCTGCTATTCGTGCGATATTCCAATATTCTCTCTATCCTTTTTCAATACTCCTTAGCTTGTAGGAAAAAGGAAAGTGGTTTGTTAGTTGCATAACGAGTTAAAATGGTTTCATCGAAATGAAGGTTAGTGAATGAGGACGAATGCTTGTCGCAATTGCTGATTCAGAAGAGGGTAAAAGAGACTGGTCCGATTTAGAAATGTGAACCAATTTGATGAAGTTGGATGCCCTGATGGAGATGGAATCGAAGCAAATGGTCTTCCTATCTTAGCGAGGAAGAGGGGAGGGAAGGAGGAAGGAGGAGAGAGAGGAGAGGGAGGAGTGATTTTTTTATTTTTTTAATTGAAGGGTAAAATTGTCATTTCCCATCCCTCCTCGTCGGAGATTTGCTCCGGTTCTAGCAAGAGAGGGAAATCGTATAATTTGTCCAAACTAAGAGGGGTTTTTAATCAGTTTGCGAAATACAGAGGGGAAATCGTCTATTTGTTTAAACTAGAGGGGATCAGATGTAATTTACCCTAAAATCTAAATTCATAATTGATCGTAACCCAGAAAGCAAAGGTCAAATTATTAATGTACTTCGTAAGAATCCTAATTTCTAAATTTTACCTCTTTTGAATCGCATCCTCTCCAGTTTAATTAGAATTCAGATCTGTTTAGTACGGTTGATCAAATTAACTATTAGTTGTTAGCTATCAGTTGATCAATTGTCAGATGATTGCATTCAGCTGGTCACTGATATTCGATTTCTAGAAAATATTTGGTAAAGTATAATAGGTTGTTGATGTTGAATTGTAAAATTACTTATAAAGGTATTATACTAGTTAACTCTTATTGTCAATAAAATTAACTCTTATTTTTTACTAATGCATCTCTTATCTAATCTCGCAATACATTCATAAAGCTCAATCCATCTCCTGTGTTTTCAGCATGCTATTCTCTACCTAAGTTATCAATAGTTATAAAATCTGGATTTTGCTCAAATTTAGTAAAAACGATATCATCTAATATCTTTCTTCGAATGTAATTATAAAGTGTCATCCTTGAAACCGTTATATTTATTTGAACATTAAAAAAAGGTGACATAGCCTAATACTATTTCAGTCTACTACAAGTCAGGAGACACTTTTTTTCTTCTAAAGCACTTATAGTAGAAAGTGTGTAAAAATTAATTTCATTCTACTATTTAAAAATTTAAAATTTCAGAAAACAAAACATTAACAAAAAAAATATTACTACTCCTCAACCACCAACCCCTTCATCAAGATCCTTACAATTCGACGTGTAATTAGTGATGAATATTTTGCAACGGTTGAATTTTTATGATGGATTCGACGTGTAATTAGTGATTAATTACATGTTAAATCTGATTAATTAAAAAATTTATTCATTAATTAAATAGCAAGTTAACATGATTGGGTCAACTATCTCTTCGTGTTGGTCAAATTACGATCACGTTATATCGGACCCGAATTAATTTTCATGAGTTTTTTAATAAAAAAATTGGATCAAAATTTCAACACTGATCTGATTTTTTTAGTGGGTTTCTTGATGACAAAGTTTTATTTTAGTTTAGCCGAATTTTCCTTTTTCATAGGAAAATTTTGTCTGACTAGGTATCACGTGGATGTTCGGACAAGCATGTCTGCCACGTGGCAATTTGGACATGCATGTCCACCACGTGACAGCCTCACCATGGCGCCATGTGACGCACACGCACACGTCAACATTGCATCACTCTGACGTGGTGCCAACTTATTGGGTCACACAGCTTGTGTGGCAGCTAACATGGCAAGGGGTGGTCAACGACCTACTTCAGTTTAATAGATTGGGCAAGATGGGCGAGGACCCAATTTCGTACAATAATAATTACGGATTGGACCTTAGATCGAACAAAAGACACTAATATTTTGCTTAAGAACACTTTATTTGGATGACACGTGGTTTAGTTTACAAATTCAGATTATTCATGTTTGTATTCGAAATAGATTCTGATTTTGAACTTTTTATAATACGTTATTATTATTTAGATTTGAATATAGAAATAGTTATTTCAGAAAATTCTGATAATAAAAATTTAGGATAATTCAGATTTGGATCAGAATAGTAATCCATAGAATAATACCGTGACCTTTTTCAGTTTTGTAGTCTTGTTTAGAGTGTGTCTTGTTTGTGTAATATGCTCACCAACTGTTTGTAGAAACTCCTCCTTTTTTCCCAGGTGCGGTTCATTCGTTGCCTTTGGAACTATCAACTATCAAGGCTCAGATTTTTTGTTCCATATTTATCGAAATGGAGATTGTAAGTCTCTTCTTTGCTCCCTTTTCTTCCCGGGAATGTTCGTTCCAAGTGGATGCTTTGCTTAGTTTGCTTGTATCTGTTTAGACTTGCTTGAGCAAAGGTAGCGGCTTCCAGTTCCCGCCATGCCACATTCTCAATGTGGGCGGGTGGACTATTCTCATCGATTGCCCGTTGGACCTGTCCGCCCTCAGAATATTTTCCCCTCTTCCGCCCAGTCGTGGCTCCAAAAGACGTTCCAAACTTCCCAGTGGTGGTGGATCGCATACAGGTTCGGAGGCAAGGAAGAAGACGAGAATTGAAGACTCCCTTGATGGAGGAAGCTTGATTTTTGAAGAGCCTTGGTACAAGAGTGTTGCAAGCTTGCATCTTTGGGATCCTTGTTTGATTGACATCGTGTTGATATCGACTACAATGGGTATGCTTGGTCTGCCATATCTTACTCGCGTCAAGGGCTTTTATGCTAAGGTAGTGTTGCAGTTTTCGAGTTTGTAACTGCATCGCACTGTTAAGTTGTTGTGTTTGTCTTGTTTATTATTTCGTGGTCCTACATTTTTTTAATGGTTATGTTTGTTTGGAATAGGTTTATGCAACCGAAGCCACTGCAAGATTTGGGCAGCTAATGATGGAGGATCTTGTTTTTGTGCATTCGGAATTCAGGCAGTTCTATGGCTCCAAAGAATCTAGTTTTCCTCAATGGATGACGTGGGAGATGCTGGAGCAGCTTCCATCTTCTCTGAGGGAAGTAGCTTGTGGTGAAGATGGAGAGGAACTCGGTGGTTGGATGCCACTATACAGGTATGCTCTTTAAAAAACCATGTGCTGCTAATTAAGATTAATTGGGTCCCCAATTGGTCGTTTGCATTACTGCCGAAATGCTTGCTAAGTGCGACGATTTGTTTAATTCTGTAAGTGAATTAATTAGCTCGATTGTAGGAAATCTTCTCAGCGTGATAGATATCTGTACTCACATTTCTGCTACTTTTTATTATTGCAATTTACTGATTGTTACAAGTTAGGGCTTTGTGGTGTGGAGCTTGCTTTGCCTTGTTGTTATAAGTTATGAAAATTCTGATAGTGGCTGCTGTCCAGTGCAGCGGATGTGAGCCACTGCATTCAGAAGGTTTCAATGCTCAAGTATGGAGAGGAAACATCTTTCAACGGAATATTGGTTATTAAGGCATTCAGCTCTGGCTCAGAATTAGGATCATGTAATTGGACTTTGAGTGGTCCAGATGGAAATATCGCATATTTATCATGCTCTACTGTTGCGTCTACCTATGCCATGGAGTTTGATTATCGTGTTATGGAAGGGAAAGATGTGCTTCTGTTTTCAGACTTCTTATCCCAAAGTCTCGTAGAAGATATTGGGCATAATGTTTCAACTTCAGATGATGTGTCATCCTTCAGGTAATATGATCAGGTGCACTATATTTGCCATTACAACTAGCAATTGCTCATAAAAATGACATGAGCTAGTAATGCCAGTTTTTGATTTGGAATCTTTCATATGAAGTTTAAATTGTTTAGAATTTGTACTTCTGGCAAGATAACTTCAGGCTTTACAATCCTAGTTACCTGTTTTCAAATTGTCGGAAAGAGCTTACTGACTATAATGTTCTCATCATTAAATGTTCAATTGCAGGGGTCAAGAAGTTGACTGGAGACATTTGGATAAACACTTGGTGAGAAATGGCGAGATTGAGGAAGCAAGGGAGAAGCTAGCTTTCATATATGCTTGCTGTTTAGATACTGTGGTAGCTGGTGGCTCAGTCCTCATCCCCATGTATAACCTTGGAACTATTTTGCAGCTGTTGGAACATGTAGTAGACTCGTTGGCAACTGCAGGTGTCAAAGTAAGTCGCGGAATGTTTATTTATATGTGTATGCATGAAGTAATAGCCGCGACTCGATAAATTTTCATTAGCTTTGGTAATCCAAATTGAGGTACTTAGGGCGAAATGAAGATTTTTATGGTCAATGATGAAAGCTTTTATCAAGCTTTTATGCCTTATGGTAAGGTGTAGTTGGAATCAACGTTTACTATTAACAGATGTGCATTACAGGCACTTCCTGATCAGTATTATAATTATCACTGTTAACTACAGTTTTTGTATAGAGGGTTTTTCTTGATTGCTCCACTCTGGGCCCCACTATAAGTCTTGCTGTCTGCTTGACCCTTCCATATCCCAGTTGAGGGAATATGTACTGGATGTCACATTATGAAAGATGACCTTGTTAAAAAAAAATAGCTTAACAAGTCTCTCAAATCTTTTTCAAACAACACAAGTTGAATTTACTTGATGATTTAAATTTGCTGCATTGGGTGAGTCTAATGTTGTTACTTGCCATATAGGTTCCTGTATATTTCATCTCTTCTGTAGCAGAGGAACTTTTGGCAGTTGCTAGTATTGTGCCGGAGTGGTTGTGCCAGGAAAAACAAGAGAAGGTATTGCGTTAGAAAGATTTTATTGTTATTCATATTGCTAGAAGTTTTTATTCTATGTAATAAATGTAAACATGTTCTTACTTTCTTGTGGTTGTCTTCAAGATCTTTGCTGGTGAGCCACTGTTTTCATATGCTGAGGTCAGAAAAGAGAAGAAACTTCATGTGTACCATGCTGTTCATTCTCGTGACCTTTTGTAAGTTTATTCCTCTGAGGCACAATTCTCTTTTAGTTTTCAGAATAGTCCACTTGTTGATTGCAAGAATCTTCAATCAGTTCCGTCTTTGTAGTTGTTATCTTACAATTTTTTTCCTTAACCTTCAATCGTTCTTCCTCTCTCTGTTTGTCTCCTCTTTGTCTAATTTTGGTGACCTCCTGTAGGAATGCTGGTCAATAGTATCATGTAGTGTAGAGAATGCTATGTAGTGATATTTCTGTCTATCATTCTCCTTAAACCTGGTGGAGATAATGAGTATTTATTCTTTTTAGCTGCTCCAGTGAAAGAACATTGTTCTCCTTTGATTTTATCCTTTTGTACATTCAAAGCTATTGCGTGTTAAAACTGTCGATCACAGTTCCATCATCTTATGGATCCAAATGCTCTCCATGTTTCTTTCCTAGACTCATGCAGTCTTAGAATATGGTCAGTAAGTGCTGTTTAAGCATTGGAACAAACGATCTATGGTTATATTCAGAAGACTAACTACCGGCTTTCTGTTTCTTGTAAATGTTCTTTTGTAAGGGAAGTTTAGTCCAACAAGTTTTAGTTTTTTTTTTTCCCTTCCAAATGGAAAGTGTTGCATTGCTTTTTGTTGTGCTACTGGAACACTGAACTGTTTGCCCCAACAATGTCTCTTAACTGACTTGATATCCTTAGAACCAATTGGCAGGAACCATGCATTATATTTTGTTTCCAGTGGAGTTTGCGACTTGGCCCTGTCCCTCATTTGCTTCGCCTATGGAAGGGAGAACCCAACTCTTTACTTATTTTAGAGGTACAAAATGTTGTTCTTCCTTGCTAATGCATGATATTCTTCTCCACCTAGTGTCTTACTTATCGTGGTAGTTGTTAGAGTAACATATTTTTTCAGTAACTTGTTTTAACAAGGGTGTTGATATGGTTGATGTAATTGGCAGGATGGAGTTGATGCTGATATTTCTCTTTTACCCTTCCAGCCGATTAAAATGAAGGTTCTTAAGTGTTCCTTTTCTTCTGGGATGAGGTAAGCGTATCTGTTTTATGCCAAAATGGTCAAAGTTGGATGCATTTCTGAAAATTTCTTGATATATCTACCAAGGGAGTGCTATCTCACTGGTTAAAGAAGCGATGATGGGGTTTGGGAAATCCAGCCCCGGCTCAGTTCCTGGTGTGGTATTATTGTAACAAATCTTCTTATAAAAAAGGGTTAAAGACACTTTAATACCCTCGATATTATAAATAGACATTTTGCACCCGTGTAATATAGAATTACCCAAAGAACTACCCTGTATTTACCTCCGGCCACCATTTTATTGCCAGAATGAACATTCCGGTAAGGAAAAAATGACGTGGTGATGACATGGCATGGTGGACCCGAATATCTCGATATGTCTTTGGCTCTTCATTCTGTATCCTTCTGTCTTGCGGTTCTCATTTTGCAAAGCATTGTTGCTCTAATTTTGTGTGAGTTCCATTGTGGCATGTTATGTCTTAAACCCGTGATATTGATGCTCGCGTGTCAATTATTTTCTGATAATATAATATCTTACACAGTATGGACAATGCCGATTTCCTGCTGAGGCAATTACAACCAAGACATATAGTGGTACGTTCATTCTTATCTCTTTATCTTTCAGTTCAGCTTTTAATCACTGCTCATTATATAATTTGTCGCACTACCTTTTTTTTTGCACACTGGAACAGTTCCCTGATTATCTCGAGAAGCATAAAGGCATTTCTTTCCGGAATTTACTTTCAGCTTCTGTCATGTACTATGCTCAGAGTGAGACATTCAAGGTTCCTAGCACCAGAGATAAAATGGAATTGGCGATTTCTTCTGATGTAGTTTCTCAGTTCAATTGGAGAAAAGTACGAAAAGAAAGTATGGACATCTCTAGACTGGAAGGGCAGCTTTCTGTATATCATGGGAAACATGAGCTTTTACCTAGAGACAAGATGCCCTGCTCATCTCGAGCTGTACGATCCTTGTTCTGGGGAGCACCAGATAAAGACGACCTTTTGGTAGCTTTGACGAACATGGGCATAAAAGGATCTCTGGAAGAAATCATCGCAGATGGCGAAACAGAACGGGCAGACATCATTCAGATATGTGAACCAGACAAAGCCTTGATACAAATTCAGGCAACAAGTACCATCGTCAGTGCTTCTGATGCTGATCTAGCAACCAGAATCATGAATACTATCGTCAATCTTTTGGATGGCCTTTAAGGGTGGAATGCAATATTGCTTTGTCTGTGGAACTTGGAAGCATATATAGCAGACCGAGTAGCCACTAGTTCTAACCGAAGCATATAGGATATTGTAACCAAGGTGGAGCAAGCTACTCCGAAGCATCAGTTCAAGGTAGGTTCATGATGCAGCCAGATAAATATCCCCATCTCGGATTGAGAGATGGTAGGGAGCTCCACGTTGGAGGCGATGTTGCATGTGATCATCCTGTGGCGAACCTCATCTACCAAGTTAGGGAGTTGCTAGCTCGGGACTGGGAGTCATTAACTGTATACCTGGCAGCGGGGCAACTAAGTTGCAGATGCGTTCTTGAAGCACGCATTGATAATTTGCTTTGGTTATGTTGAGATTGGCGTCCCACTGGTTTTTTTTTTTTTAAATGTGTATTCGGATAATTTAAGGAGAGCATTAGTTTACTCCAATATATACGGGTCGGGATTGGGTTTGTAGCGAGGACCCCTTCCAAACAATACTGAATGAAAAATAAATTTTGATGCCATGTTTTGTTCTTCAATATTGATTTATATTTGTATGTCAACATTGACGTGTGTTAACTTTTTATGTATATTTTTTTAGGCAAAATTTTTTTTAAACTATAAAATGAGAGATCATGTATACATGTTTTGTATGTCAATATTGGCATGTTGTATTGTATATTTTTAATATAAATTTTTACATTTTTGAAAAAAAACAATTATGCATGTCAAGTTAATCAATATTGAAGAACAAACGGCAAATTGCCCTCAAGTCCTAGCCTTTGCTTAAATTACTATTTTTTTCCTTCCTGTTTTTAAAAAGAAATTTTAATCCTACTTTGATTAAATATCACCCTTAGGTCACTGGTGTCGGAAACGAAAAATTTCTCCGACAACAGGAGATCTGAAATGTCGATTTTTCTCTTTAGTTAAAAAATTAAAAAAACTCATTAAAAAATATCTCTCCCTTCTCCTCCTCCCTCCTCTTCCCTACTCCTCTTCCTCCTCCCTCACCCTCCTCTGCCCTCCTCCTCAACCCACCTTCCTCCTCCTCCCACCTCCTCCTCCTCCTCTCCTCTCCTCTTTATCCCCCCTCCTCCTGCCACTTCCATCTTCCTCCCCCTCCTCCTCATCCCACCTCCCTCCTCCTCCTCTACCTCCCACCTCCTCCTCTCTTACTGAATTTTTTTAATTTTTGGAAATCGACATTCAGGTCCCCTGTTGCCGGAGAATTTTTTCATTTCCAGCACCAGGGATCTAAGGGTGATATTTAATCAAAGTAGGAGGACTAAAATTTCTTTTTAGAAACAGAATGGACAAAAATAGTAATTTAAGCAAAGGCTAGGGACTTGAGGGCAATTTACCCAAGAACAAAATATGTAAATGCGATTCATTTTTGAGTAAATTGCCCTCCCGTCCCTCTCCTTTGCTTAAATTACTATTTTTTTCCCTACTGTTTCAAAAATGATGATTTCGTCCTCCAGATTTGATTTAATAGCACTCTAAGGTCCCTGGTGCCGGAATCGGAAAAAAATTCCGGCGACTAGGGACCTGAAATGACCAAATTGCCCATCCCTCTTCCTCCACTCATCTTCCTTCTCTAACCTCTCTTCCTACTCCAGTTATCCACGTCGGCCACCACTTCTAAACTCTCGTCCTCCCTTCTCGTTGTCCTTGTCAACTCGCCGGAGTTTCTCTCCCTCTTAACCTCTCCGGTGACGGAGATGAAGACAAAGACATTTCCTCCATCGTCGGACATCACCGCGGGCGATTTTGTTCATAGCGATTCTAGTGTTCCACGTGTTCGGTTCTTCATGATGGTGAGGGTGGCGGGAAGGGAGGATGGGAGCTTGGAGGTGGTGGTCGACGTGGAGAACCGGAGAAGGAAGAGAGGTTAGAGAAGGAAGATGAGTGGAGGAAGAGGGAGGGGCAATTTGGTCATTTCAGGTCCCTGGTCGCCGGAGTTTTTTTCCGATTTCGGCACCAGGGACCTTAGAGTGCTATTATATCAAATCTGGAGGACGAAATCATCATTCTTGAAATAGTAGGGAAAAAATAGTAATTTAAGCAAAGGAGAGGGACGAGAGGACAATTTACCCTTCATTTTTTATTTCGTACATTTGAAATAATCCTCTTTCGTACTCAATCCATTTTTGATAATACCGTTTGTTGATGAATAAAGGTAAGATGCTAATTGTTCCCTAATTTGTACCAGAAAAAGTCTACACCAAATTCTTACTTCTGAGACTTTTGGATTTATAATGATACAATTAGATTGCTTGTTACACTCGAGAGAAGGATTGAAGAGCTACGAAGAGGAGAGGAACTAGGAGACCACATGTTTGACATCCTCGAGTTTTTACAAGCTCTACTCTCTTTGTTATATACTATTTTGATTTTTCATGGATCATATCTTTGTTATTTGTGTTATTCATTGCATCCCACCTATGAGTAGTATGTTATACTATTTTATTATAATTAGATGAACAATTCAATCATAATTATCTAAATTAGCAAATGTTCAAATCAATATCAAAATACAAATATTATATCTAATTGGATAAATTATTCTATCAAAACACAAAATATTATATCAATATCATTATAACAAAATATAGACCATTAATCTGACTTAACAAATCATTATGTCTGTAAAATACATGTATAAAATCAAATTATGTCTAGTTATATCTCGCAATTCCATAAATGCCATGTGTTGACTATTAAATGATGATATTAATATCTGTTGAAGCTTAATGACTAGAAATAGATCAGTCATCAAAGTTTTTTGGGAAAAGGAATTTTTAATACCTTGTGGTTTGTCAAAAAATTACTTTAGTACCTTGTGGTAAAAAACACTTAATTCGAGTCATACATCACCAAATTCACATCACTTTGGTCAGCGGACAGCTGCCCGGATTTTGCCTCTCCACTTGTGCATGTCACGTAATCTTCTCTTTTATAGTGTCATGCCACATCATCGTCTTACTGGTTCAATTACATGGTAAAATACCAAATTAATACCCGAATTTTTTATGTTCCCAATTCTCTCTCCCAATAACTATCCCCAATTTATAAATCTTTCCCAATTTTTTAATCTTCACCATTTTCCTTCTTCTTCTCCCGACCCTTCCTCTCCTTCCCGAGTCTGCCCTTCCTTTCCTGTTTGAGCCCTTTTGTCCTCTCCTCTCCGAGCCCTTCCTTCCCAGACGCTTTCAGTTCCTCTTCTTCCCGAGCCCTTCCTTCCCAGCCTAAACTCACTGCAATTCTCCTCCTCCCTGGCTGGAAATCCTAAGTCAGGTACCATTGGTTACTTTTTGGTTATTTAGCCGTTGCATTTGTGATAGAGATACTTGTTTCAAAATCCTAAATCAGGTCAGGTGTTTGTTACAGGTCGACAATAGATGAGAGAGTTCGGCTTATACCATTTTGGTGGAAGGTGGGTCAAAGATAGAGGTAGGAGATACGTTGATGAAGGACATTCAAAAATGAATATGGGTATGAAATAGACTATCCGGGGTTCTTAAGTATTAGTAACTTTTTTTACCAAAGTCTTGCTTATGGGTGCTGTGAGACTTTTGTATAGAAGGAAAATTAATGGTGGGATATTTGAGCTCTTGAATGATGCGGATGTGGTGAGAATGGTAGGGGAGCAATGTGGTTTTCCCCAAAACTCATGTGTATGGTATGGAAGTAGGTAAAGATGTTGTCCCGCTTGTTGAGTTGAAGAAAAAATTGGACGTTGCTTTGAAAAAGGAGCAAGCTATTTTGTGTGCTAATAATGACACTTGGAGCGATAATGATGAGGAAATGCCATTGCCATCTCTCACAATAGCAGACAAAAGCTGACCTCACATTAGTCCCTCAAGGAAACAACCATCTAGCCCGATGAATGGCCTAAGACCAAAAAAGAATGCAGAATTCTGGGCAGTGAATCTAATGTAGATGTATTTGAATAAGGGTACTGGTGAGAAAGGAACCCATTCAAATTCCAAAGGAGACATTGGATTTATCTCTTTTACATACCCGGGAGGACCATCTTCGTTACAAATCGTTACCAAACTTCCTAGGTTTGAGGCTATAATTGCATCACCATAATTTCTTAACTGATTGTACTATTTTTTAGCATCACCGTCAATGATCTTATAGTCCTACTTCTTTGCTCGGTAACATCGCTGAAATTTTATAGTCATTCCTAACCTCTTTTGCAAGAATTTTGAAATTGAAGATAACTTCCAATCAGGATTATCTCTGAAATCTTTAAGAAATCTGGTACAAATATACCTAAAAAAATAGGGACACAAGTTACTTGAAGCTTTATAATTGCAAAAATGGGTAAACTATATCTGGCCCCTTATAGTTTGGTCTATTTGACAATTTCCCCTCTGTATTCCGCAAACTGATTAAAAACCCCTCTTAGTTTGGCAAAATTATACGATTTCTCCCCTCATGCCAGAATTGGAGTATTTCTCCAGCGAGAGGGCACAAAAAAGTCAGAAATACCCCTCCACTAATAAACAAAAAATTTCCTATTCTCTTTCCTCCTTCCTCTTCCTCTTCCTCCTCTTCCTCCTCCTCCCTCCTCCCTTCTCCTCCAAAACCAAATTCTCTGGAAATCCATACTAAACCATAAACCCAGAATCGAATAACCCCTCAAGAACCATAATTTAACCAAAACCAGATAAATTACAACCTATCGAGCACTGCGCACTCGTCGATACTATCAACCACTAACTCACCGATGGGTTCCAAATCAAATGTTGTAACTCGACATCCCATCCTCAAAAGCAAAACATTCGGTGAACTTTTCTTTTCACTCTTAGGGTTTTGTCTTCAATTTCCCCTTTTTGGATTTTTTCCTGATGCGACCAATTTATTATGTCTATGCAGCTGGTGGTTTACAAAGCACTAGTATTGCTGTCGTGATGTTGGACATCGGTGAAGTGTATGTCATTACCAGCTTGTCGACCAAGCCCGACACCTATCGGCAAGCTTCGCTACATTGGGAGACCTGGCTTCGATGTCTTCCTCTTCGACACCTAGTAAATGACAAGACTAGACACAGTAATTTTTTTCAGTTCTCGATGGAGAGAAGTATGGAATTGGAACTCTTCCCAGTCCACCAAAAGAAGATGTATGGAATTGGAGTTTGATTAGGGTTTTTTAAATTCCCCTTTTGCTTTTAATTACTAGGTTATCAAACGAACCTTTGCTAGCTTTTAGTTTTGTATGTGGGTTGTATGGGTTTTCAAGTTTCGATTGGGTTTTCAAGTCTCGATTGGGTTTTCAAGGATAGTTTATGGTTTTCAAGTTCCTAGGTTTTGTTGGATAGTTGATGGTTTTCAAGTTCTTGGGGTTTGGGAAGGAGGAGGGAGGAGGAAGAAGAGGAAAGAGAATAGAAATTTTTTTGTTTGTTAGTAGAGGGGTGGTTCTAACATTTTTTGTGCCCTCTCGCCAGAGAAATGCTCCGGTTCCAGCATGAGAGGGAAAATTGTATAATTTTGCCAAACTAAGAGGAGTTTTTAACCGGTTTGCGAAATACAGGGGGAAAATTATCAAATAGTCCAAATTAGAGAGGGCCAAATGTAATTTATCCTTGCAAAAATACTTATATTGTTATACTGTAAAAGTATCAGCATTCCATAAGAGTATACTTGGAGTTCACAAGATTTTGTGGTTAGACTAGGCATTGATGATTAGAATATAATGACTTAATTGGAAAAGTACCATCGTCACTAATCACTGATGCATGAACATGAAATCCACAACAAAGCTTACATATGATAGTCACACGTTGTTTATTATTCTTCAAAGGGTCAATTACCCTCAGGCCCTTGAGTTTTGTACATTTTTGTGATAGGACCACTGGATAATTTAAATTAGATATAGGGCCCCTCTTAATAAAGAAAATATTGATTTGAGGTCCCTTGTATGTTGTCAGCAAGAAACTTGTTTTTTTTACATGGAAATTGACATTTGTACCCTTACAATTAAAAAATTAAAAAAACAAATTTCTCCTTATCTCTCGTCTCCTCTCATGTATCTTCTTCTCTATTTTCTCACTCTTCTTTTTCTCTATTAAATCCAGATTTATGCTTGATAAACTAATCGATTAAAACTAATCCATTAATTCCTAAATTAGTTGATAAACTAACTCCTCTTTCTTCTCCTCCCATCTCTCTCCATTTCTCTCGCTTTCCTTTGAACACCATCTCAGAAAACTAGAACACCTCTGCCTATTTCCCTTTCTAACCCTAGCCGACAATGGAATCACCCTCATCCCGTTGTAGTACATGCTCGCACGCCACTGGAGTTTCCTCTCCACAAAGATGAAGTTCTCGACACTGAGTACTCCTCTGATGCCTATCTCCCTCCCAATAAACCCAGGCCCAGATCCTAATTTAACTACCCTTCGTCACCTTCTAAAGCCCTCTAACCCTCCGAAACACTAGGCTCCCTAGCTGAAATAGAGTGCTTGATCCTAGAGTACGAGTCCACCATTTCTGCCCAGATCGATGAGGTCAAAGGGGCCGTTCTAACTTTGCTACCGGAGAGAAGCTCAGGGGCACGCTATGGGCTCCGTGCCAGAGGATTGACTCAACGTGGGTTCTGTAGTTCGTAAAAACAAAGCAGAAGGAATTGCAAGAGAGGATGGGGAGGTGCTGTAGTTTGTAAAAGCAAAGCAGATGGACCTTTGTATTGTTGCTCACTAATGTCTTGATTTCGATCGATTGATTTGTTGTTTTTAATTGAATGAGATTTAGGTTTTATTCGATTGAGTTTGTTGTTATTAATTGACTGGGATTTAGGTTTTAATCGATTGAGTTTGATTAGTTTGGATTTCAGAATAAATATGGAAATAGAGAAAAGAAGAGGAAGAAGATGGAGAAGGAGAGAGAGAGAGGAGACAGACGTGAGAAGAAAGGTGTGAGAGGGAAAAAATTTATTTTTTTAATTACAAGGATACAAATATTATTTCTCATTAAAAAAATGAAAATTTTAGTGCTGACATCATGTAAGGACCCCTAATCATTATTTTGGATAAAAGTAAGGACCTTATATCTAATTTAAATTATCCAGGGGCCCTATCACAAAAACGTACAAAACTCAGGAGCCTGAGGGTAATTTACCCTTCTTCAAATATTGGAAATCTTCCCTATTTAATAGGCTAACGTCCTTCAGGGCTTTTTCTCAATAGACTTGAATTTCATAACCTTTGTCAACTCGGGCTTTCTATTTATGCTCATATCTGGATTAAACCAAGGAAAATCTTGACTTCAATCATCATTCGAGAAATGCATCACATCACACAACTCTTCATTGTCCCTAATAATTGGATCTTCTTCATCTCTATTAATAGGAGGTCTCACAGTAGGTAGGTCTTCATCTCTATCACCTTCGCCTTCACTTTCACCTTCACGAAAAGGCTCGGAGAGGAAAGGAAGGACGGGCTCAGAGAGGATAGAAAGGGTCAAGAGAAGAAGAGGTAAAATAAGAAAGATTAAAAAATTGTGGATAGTTATTAGGAGAGAGAATTGAGAACATAAAAAATTCAGGTATTAATTTGGCATTTTGCCATATAAGTGAACCAATAAGACGATGATATGACATGACACTAGGAAAGAGAACATTATGTGGCATGCAAAAGTGGAGAGGCAAAATCCAGGCAGCTACCCGTTGATCAAAATGATGTAAATTTGGTGATGTATGACACGAATTAAGTGTTTTTTACCACATGGTACTAAAGTGATTTTTTGGTAAGCCACACTAGGTACTAAAAGTGTCTTTTCCTAACAAAGAAATTGCATTGCTTTTCACCATACTCATTGTACTAACGATACCTATAGAAACGTCTTCTGATATTATGACTAGTTTGTGCCATTTGTAAAGTTGAACAACTTCCACAATAACAAACCCTCACCTTCGACTCATGGTTATCGACCACTAGGGTGGAACAACTACTCATCCTTCCAAAACTCTTTGCAGATTCAGATATCTTCTCAACTAGTTCCACAAGCTAGCTCGTCTAGGCTAGGAGAAAGATCTGAGTCTCTTCTCAGCTGGATTTCACATCCTCGGTGAGCTTAGTTTTAGGATGAAGAAGCTGGACTGAAAGAGTTAGAAATATGGTTTGGAATGGGTTTAAAGAGTTAAAAATATGGCTTGTACTATAAAAATGGGTTTCAATGAATTTTATATCCTTGGGGTTTTTAATCAATTATGAGAAAAGACAACTATAAGTACCATGTGGTTTTCCTAAAAATCACTTTAGTACCTTGTTTGTAAAAAACCCTTCAATCGAGTAATACATCATCGAATTTACATCACTTTGGTCAACGCGAGCTTGGTTCCAATATAGTGATTTTTCCATAGGGTTTGACTCATCATCTAGACCTTATTAATTTAAATTAATTATGGTTTGACTCGATTTAATTTTTTTTACCACAGGGTACTAAAGTAATTTTTTGTTTAACTACAAGGTACTTAAAGTGTCTTTTTCTTAATTTGCAAGAAAATTTGACATGGTGAGCTGCGTCAGACAAACTGACATCATTTGGAGAGCCAAAATCTTGGCAACTACATGTTGACTAAAGTGATGTGAATTCGGTGATGTATGACTCGATTTAAGGATTTTTTACTATAGGGTACTAAAGTGATTTTTGGGCAAACAACAGAGTACTTAAAATGTCTTTTTCCTTCTTTGTTTGGTATAATCCACCAACTTGCAAACGAGGAATGGAATTACTGCCATTAATGGTGGAGTCTATTAAGGAAAAAAAAGAACACATATTGTCCCTATCTTCTAAAGGTGCAAATTTAGAAGCTCATATAAGAAAGATGGAGGAGAAAGATGCTGCCATGAAAAGTGAATTGAAGGCCACTAAAACATGCAAGATGTATCGTATATCATGCTTGCTATTATAGTTAGTGTATATAATTTAGATATTTTAGTTTGTAGTAGGTAGAAATATGGTTGCTTTTGGAAATGAAAGATGGTAAGAACATCAATGTGTTTGTAATATGGATCATGTAACAACAAGTTTGAATTAGATTGCTTCCTTTGAACATGAATGTGATTGTATCAATTTGAATTGTTGCCCTTGATTGTTCCAGTTTGAATTGAATGTATAACAACAACTTTCACATGAACTTGTTTGACAGCAAGTATGACATGAACTCGTTTGACATGAACTCATTTGTTTGAAAAATTTTGGTAGCAAGTTTTTGATAGCAAAAGTTTATGATAGCATTTCAGACAGCAAAAGTTTGACAGCAAGTTTGTTTGAGAGCAAAAGATTCATAACCTAATACAAACTATCCCTACATAACTATATAAAATAGGTTCAAGTCGTAATTGAACAATGTTGGACAGTTCAAAATAGCTTCAATTGGACTTGGATACTTGCACAGTTGTTTGAGAAGCTTGAGTATTGGCTTGAGATGCTTGTACAGTTATCTAGGAAACTTATGCGTTGGTTTGAGAAGATTGTGCACTCTTTGCTCATTTAATGCATTGTCTACTTTGATATGGTGTTTCCCCTATACGAGCAGTCTTGTAAATTTGTGCATTGTGCCTTATTTGCTTGTAGTTTCCACACTTAATAGCTTCTCCTTTTTGCAAACTTACCTTCTTAGGTTTATCGACAACCCTTTTTCTCTTCTTCTTTGGTCGGTTAGTCGGCCTCCTAATATTTGGAGGATGTACAACACCTTTATCTAACTCTGGCCACTCATCAAGACTTGGAAGTGGCTTGATGGTGTGGCTGTAAACTATCATGTATGTTTGGCATAAATAGCAATTATCGACAAATGCCTCTGGTTGTTGGCAATTTGCATAGATGGAAGCAACATCGTGCTTGCATGGAATTCCAGAAAGCTCCCACATCTGGTAAGTGCATGTCCTGACATTAATATTGACAATAGATGTAGTTTTGTACAAATCTACTTCATACGAGTTTGAGCCAATAGTAGCCGTAAAATAATTGGCTGCTTCTAATCTTCTGCAATTTATTTGCTTTTAAAGACAAAGATCAAACAAATAAATTAGGGCAAATTACTCTCTAGTCCATGGACTTAACATAATTCTCCTATTGGATCCCTCATTTCTCATAAATGAGTAATCCATCCCTGTTTTATTTGAAAATATTTGTCTAGGGTCCCACTGACCAAATCAGCCTCTTTTTTTAATTTTTGTTATGTGAAATAACTATTTTACCATTCACAAAATGACAAATTTTATCTTATTTTTATCTTTTTGTGAAGGGTAAAATAGTCATTTCACATGACAAAAAAATGAAAAAATAGGAATGGAAGTCAACCAGGGACCCGAGACCAATATTTTTTCAAAATATAGGGACGGCTAAATCATTTATGAGAAAGAAGGGACCCGATAGGAGAATTTAATTAAGACTAGGGACTAGGGGATAATTTGCCCAATAAATTAAGCTATTGTAAGGAAAATGCATCCTGCTTGTGAAATGTAAATAGTTTTATACCTTTACAATACTGGGACACAAGTTACCTTCATATTTTTCCATAGCACCCTATTTGCTATGGATCTTTTTTATCATCTTCTTCCTAATCTATTCTAACATGGTCAAAATAGGTTTATCCCTCCCAGATAATATAGATGCATTGAATGACTCGCTGATGTTATTCATAATCAACAGTGTCTTACAACAAGGACTGAAAGGGCTCCTTGACCAGATCAAAAAGTGGAAAACTTCTTCCCCATGTGAGAGTTTCTTCATCTCATCAAGATAAAATTTCCACTTCATCAAGCTTCCCATGGAGGCAGCATTCAACATGAGTTCCTTATACTTTTGGCCCTTATACGTAATCTTGAAATTTTCATACAAGTGCTTGACGCAAAATTGGTGCTCAAGACCTGGCATTAACCTATACATGGCCTCGTACAGTCCATTAGAAAGACAAAAACAAATAATTTGATAAAATATTGTAGAGATATAAACACATTTGAAAGACTAAATCAAAGGAATACCTTTGTTTATCTGACATGACCACCATTCCTATCTGACTTGGATGACCAAAATCATGAATCAAATTCTCCAAAACCAACCCCATGATTTCTTGTCTTCTAAATCAACCACAGCAATAGCTAATGGATACATATTGTCATTGCCATCTCTTGTCAATAGCAGATAAAAGTTGACCTCCCATTAGTCCCTTAAGAAAATAACCATCTAGTCCGATGAATGGCCTAAGGCCAAAAAAGAATGCAGATTTCTAAACAATGAATCTAATGTAGATATATTTGAAAAGGGGTACTGGTGGCAAAGGAACCCATTCAAATTCCAAAGTAGACACTGGATTTATCTCTTTTACATACTCTAGAGGACTATTTTTGGTACAAATCATTACCAAACTTCCTAGGTTTGAGGCTGTAATTGCATCAGCATTATCTCTTAACCAATTATACTATTTTTTAGCATCACCCTTAATGATCTTTTAAGCCTTCTTATTTGCTCGGTAACATTGCTGAAGTATGATGCTCATTCCTAACCTCTTTTGCAAGAATTTTGAAATTGAAGATAACTTTGAATCAGGATTATCTTTGAAATCCTCGAGAAATCTGGTACAAATATATCTAAAAAAATAGGTACACAAGTTACTTGAAGCTTTATAATTGCAAAAATACTTGTATCATTATACTGTAAAAGTATCAATATTCCATAGGAGTATACCTGGAGTTCACAACATGATTTTATGGTTGGACTAGACATCGATGATTGAAACACAATGACTTAATCTAGAAAGTACCATTGTCACTGATCACTGATGCATGAACATAAAATCCACAACAAATCTTACATATGATAGTCACATGTTGTTTATTTTTCTTCAAATATTGGAAATCTTCTCTAGTTACTAGGCTCAAGTCCTTAAGGGTTTTTCTCAAAATAGCAATGGACTTGAATTTTGTATCCTTTGTGAACTCGGGCCTCCCATTTATGCTTATATCTAGATTAAACCTAGAAAAATCTTAAATTCAATCATCATCCCAAATAATTGGATCTTCTTCATCTCTATCAATAAGAGATCTCACAATATGTAGGTCTTCATCTCTATCACCTTCACCAACAGATGCACCCTCTCTAATGCGAGTCTGCTCATTAATTCTACTCTCTTCGCAAACTCTAGTCTCTTTGCCAATGCAAGTCTCCTCACCCACTCAAAGCTTAGGACCAACAATAATCTCTTCACCCACACGACTCTCTTCGCCCATGCGACTCTCTTCATCCACTTGAATCTGAGGATCAACTAAAATCTCTTTGTCAATGCTAATCTGTTGTGGGACAAGTTCAGTCTTTTCACAAACTCCAACATCTTTGTCAACTTTAGTCTCTTTATCAAGTTTTATATCTTCATCAAGACTAGATTCTTCGTTAGCTTCATAATCGTTATCATTCGATGACTCCTCGTCTTAGTTACCCACAGACCTTTACTCATCACTATCACTCCAAGTGTTGTTATTAACACACAAATCAACTTGCTCTTTTTTCAAAGCATCATCCAATCTCTTCTTCAACTCAGTAAGCAGGACAACATTTTCACCTATTTCTATACCATACACATGAGTTTTGGGAAAACCATGTTGCTCCCCTACCATTCTCACCACATCCACCTCATTCAAGAGCTCAAGTATCCCACCATCAACTTTCCTTCTATATGAAAGTCTCACAACACCTATAAGCAAAACTTTTGTAAAAATAGTTACTAATACTCTAGAAACCCAGATAGTCTATTTCATACCCATATTCATTTTTGAATGTACATCTATTAACATATCTCCTACTTCTATCTTCGACCTACCTTCCACCAAAATTGTACACAAGCTAAACTCTCTCATGCATTGTCGACTTACAACGAACACCTGATCTAATTTAGGGTTTTAAAATAAGTATCTCTATCAAAAAATGCAACAACTAAATAATCAAAAAGTAACCAATTATACATGAGTTTAGGTTGGGAAGGAAGGGCTCGGGAAGGAGAGGAACAAAAAGCATCTGAGAAGGAAGGGCTCAGAGATGAGGGGATGGAAGGGCTCAGAGAGGAAAGGAAGGGCAGGCTCGGGGAGGAGAGGAAGGGTCGGGAGAAGAAGAGGGAAAATGGAGAAGATTAAAAATTGGGGAAGATTTGAAAATTGGGAAAGATTTAAAAATTGGGGATAATTATTGGGAGAGGGAATTGGGAACATAAAAAATTTGGGTATTAATTTGGTACTTTACCATATAACTGAACCAATAAGATGATGATGTGGCATGACACTAGAAAAGAGAAGATTACTTGGCATGCACAAGTAGAGAGGCAAAATTCGGGCAGCTACCTGCTTACCAAAGTGATGTGAATTTGGTGATGTATGACTCAAATTAAGTATTTTTTTACTACAAGGTACTAAAGTAATTTTTTGGAAAACCACAAGGTACTTAAAGT